>CM055895.1:38258110-38568110 GCA_029582155.1 Panopea generosa | reverse complement strand
ATAAACAGCGTGTTGTAAGTTCTATACCGAGCTTCATCGTAATACATGTATAAACAACATGTCGTAATGTCTGTTCCGAGTAATGTCGTAATACATGTATAAACAACGCGTTGTAAGTTCTATAACGAGTTTGTCATAATACATGTATAAACAACGCGTTGTAAGTTCTATAACGAGTTTTGTCATGATACATGAATAAACAACGTGCTGTAAGTTCTATAACGAGCTTTGTCTTAATATATTGATAAACAACGTATTGTAAGTTGTATACTTAGTTTTGTCATTGAACATGTATAAACAATGTGTTGGAAGTCCTAAAACGAGATTTGTCGTCATACATGTAAAAGCAATGTGCTGTATGTTATATACCGAGCTTAGTCGTAATACATGTATTAACTACGTATTGTAAGTTTTATATTGAGTTTTGTCGTTATACATGTATAAACAATATGCTGGATGTTCTATACCTAGATTTGTCGTATTGTATGTATAAACAACACGTTGTAAGTTCTATAACGAGTTTTGTCATAATACATGTATAAACAACGCGTTGTAAGTTCTATTACGAACTTTATCATAATACATGTATAAACAACGTGTTGTCAGTTCTTTAACGAATTTTATAATAATACATGTATAAACAACGTGTTATCAGTTCTATACCGAGCAATGTCATAAAACATGTATAAACAATGTGCTGTATGTTCTATAATGAGAATTGTCGTAATGTATGTATAAACAACGTGTTGTAAGTTCTATAACGAGTTTTGTCATAATACATGTATAAACATCGTGTTGAAAGTTCTATAACGAATTTTATAATAATACATGTATAAACAACGTGTTATCAGTTCTACAGCGAGTAATGTCGTAATACATGTATAAAGAACATGTTGTAAGTTCTATAACGAGTTTTGTCATAATACATGTATAAACAACATGCTGTAAGTTCTATACAGAGTTTTGTCATAATACATGTATAAACAACGTGTTGTAAGTTCTACAGCTAGTTTTGTCTTAATATATTGATAAACAACGTGTTGTAAGTTGTATACCAAGTATGTCATGATACATGTATAAACAACGTGTTGGAAGTTCTACACCGAGTTTTGTCGTAATACATCTATAAACCAAGTGTTGTCAGTTCTATAATGAGTTTTGTTGTAATACATGTATAAATAACGTGTTTTAAGTTCTATAAAGAGATTTGTCGTAATACATGTATAATCAACGTGTTGATAGTTCTATACCGAGATTTTTCGTAATACATGTATAATCAACGTGTTGATAGCTCTATACCGAGCTTTATCATAATACATGTATAATCAACGTGTTGTAAGATGTATACCTAGTTTCGTCATGATACATATATATACAACTTATTGTAAGTTCCATACCGAATTTTGTCGAAATACATGTATATACCACTTGTTGTAACGTCATAATACATGTATAAACAACATGTTGTAAGTTCTATAACTAGTTTTGTCTTAATATATTGATAAAAATTGTGTGATACATATTTAAACATCGCGTTGTAAATTCTTTACCGAGCA
This sequence comes from Panopea generosa, assembly GCA_029582155.1. Lineage (NCBI taxonomy): Eukaryota > Metazoa > Mollusca > Bivalvia > Adapedonta > Hiatellidae > Panopea > Panopea generosa. Next base: position 38,566,554 of record CM055895.1, on the reverse strand, counting down.
GTGTCGTAATACATGTATAAACAATGTGTTGTAAGTTTTATACCGTGCTTTGTCGTCATACATGTATTATCAACGTGTAATAAGTCCTATATCGAGTTTTGTCATAAGACATGTATAACAACGTGTTGTAAGTTCTTTACCGAGCTTTGTCGTTATACATAAGCAACGTGTTATAAGTCCTATAACGAGTTGTGTCATAATACATGTATAAACAACGCGTTGTAAGTTCTATAACGAGCAATGTCGTAATACATGTATAAGAAACGTGTTGTAAGTTCTATACCGAGCTTTGTCGTTATACATGTATAAGCAACATGATGTAATTTCTATAACGAGCTTTGTTATAATACATATATAAACAACGCCTTGTAATTTCTATACCGAGCAATGTCGTAATACATGTGTCAACAACGTGTTGTAAGTTCTATAACGAATTTTATCGCAATACTTGTATATAATAACGTGTTGTAAGTTGTATACCTCGTTAAGTCATGAAACATGTATAAACAACATGTTGCAAGTTCTATGCCGAGTTTTGTCATAACACATGTATGAACAACGTGTTGTAAGTTCTATAACGAATTTTATCATTATACATGTATAAACATCGTGTTGTTAGTTCTATAACGAGCAATGTCGCAATACATGTATAAACAACGTGTTGTAAGTTCTATACCAATTAATGTCGTTATACATGTATAAACAACGTGTTGTAGGTTCTATAACGAGTTATGTCGTAATAAAGGTATACACTATGTGTTGTCAGGTCTATACTGAGCATTGTCGTAATATATATATATATAAACAACGCTTTGTAAGTTCTATGCCGAGCAATGTCGTAATACATGTATAAACAATGTGCTGTAAGTTCTATACCTAGCTTAGTCATAATACATATATAAACAACGTGTTGTAAGTTTTTTAACTAGCTTTGTGGTGATACATGTATAAACAATGTGCGTTATGTTCCTTACCGAGCTTTATCGTAAATCATGTATAAACAAAGTGTTGTCAGTTCTATACTGAGCAATGTCAAAATACATGTATAAACAACGTGTTTTCAGTTCTATATCGATTTTTTTCATAATACATGTATAAACAACGTATTGCAGGTTCTATAACGAATTTTGTCATAATACATGTATAAACAACGTGTTTGATGTTCTTTACCAAGCTTTGTCATAATATATGTATAAACAACGTGTTGAAAGTTCTATAACGAATTATTTTGTCATTATACATGTATAACCAACGTGTTGTTAGTTCTATACAGAGCAATGTCGTAATACATGTATAAATAATGTGTTGTAAGGTCTATAACGAGTTTTGTCATAATGCATGTATAAACAACATGTTGTGAGTGTTGTAACAAGCTTTGTCGTAATACTTTTATAAACAAATTAATTGTAAGTTGTATACCTAGTTAAGTCATAATACATGTATAAACAACATGTTGTAAGTTCAATACCGAGTTTTGTCATAATACATGCATAAACAACGTGTTTTCAGTTCTATAACGAGTTTTATCATAATACATGTTTAAACATCTTGTTGTCAGTTCTATAACGAGCTTTGTCGTAATACATGTTTAAACAACGTATTGTGAGTTCTATACCGAGCAATGTCATAATACATGTATAAACAACGTGTTGTAAGTTCTATAACGAATTTTGTCATAATACATGTATAAACAACGTGTTGAAAGTTCTATAACGAATTATTTTCTCATAATACATGTATAAATAACGTGTTGTTAGTTCTATACCGAGCAATGTCGTAATACATGTATAAACAACGTGTTGTAAGGTCTATAACGAGTTTTGTCATAATACATGTATAAACAACATGTTGTAAGTTTTGTAACAAGCTTTGTCGTATTACTTTTATAAACAATGTATTGTAAGTTGTATACCTAGTTCAGTCATGATACATGTATAAACATTATGTTGTAAGTTATATACCAAGTTTTGTCATAATACATGTATAAACAACGTATTTTCAGTTCAATAACGAGTTTTATCATAATACTTGTATAAACATCTTGTTGTCAATTCTATAACGAGCAATGTCGTAATACATGTTTAAACAATGTGTTGTTAGTTTTATACCGAGCAATGTCGTAATACATGTATAAACAACGTGTTGTAAAGTCTATAACGAGTTTTGTCATAATACATGTATAAACAACATGTTGTAAGTTTTGTAACAAGCTTTGTCGTAATACTTTTATAAACAATGTGATGTTAGTTGAATAACTAGTTCAGTCATGATACATATATAAACATTATGTTGTAAGTTCTATACCGAGTTTTGTCATAATACATGTATAAACAACGTGTTTTCAGTTCTATAACGAGTTTTATCATAATACATATATAAACATCTTGTTGTCAGTTCTATAACGAGCAATGTCGTAATACAGGTTTAAACAACGTATTGTAAGTTTTATACCGAGCAATGTCGTAATACATGTATAAACAACGTGTTGTAGGTTCTATAACGAGTTTTGTCGTAATAAAGGTATAAACTATGTGTTGTACGGTCTACACTGAGCATTGTCGTCATATTTGTATAAACTACGCTTTGTAAGTTCTATATCGATCAATGTCGTAATACATGTATAAACAATGTGCTGTAACTGCTATATCGAGCTTTGTCGTAATACATGTATAAACAACGTGTTGTAAGTTCTATAAAAAGCATTGTCGTCATATATGTATAAACAACGCTTTTTAAGTTCTATACCGAGCTTTGTCGTTATGTGTGTATAAACAACGCATTGTAAGTTCTATAGCGAGTTTTGTCATAATACATGTTTAAACAACGTGTTGTAAGTTCTATAACGAATTTTGTCATAATACATGTATAAACAACGTGTTTTAGTTCTATACCGAGCAATGTCGTAATACATGTATAAACAACGTGTTGTAAGGTCTATAACGAGTTTTGTCATAATACATGTATAAACAACATGTTATAAGTTTTTTTAACAAGCTTTGTCGTAATACTTATATAAACAACGTGTTGTAAGATGTATACCTAGTTTAGTCATGATACATGTATAAACAACATGTTGTAAGTTCTATACCGAATTTTATCATAATACATGTATAAACAACGTCTTTTCAGTTCTATAACGAGTTTTGTAATAATACAACGTGTTGTAAGTTCTATACCGAGCAATGTTATAAAAGATGTATAAACAACGCGTTTTAAGTTCTATAACGAATTTTGGCATAATACATGTATAAACATCATGTTGTAAGTTCTTTACCGAGCTTTGGCGTAATACATGTATAAACAACGTGTTGTAAATCATATAACGAGCTTTGTTGTCATACATATATATAGACAATGTGCTGTATGTTCTTTACCGAGCTTTGTCGTAATACATGTATAAACTACGTATTGTAAGTTTTGTATTGAGTTTTGTCGTAAAACATGTATAAACAATGTGCTGTATGTTCTATACTGAGCTTTGTCGTAATGTATTTATAAACAACGCGTTGTAAATTCTATAACGAATTTTGTCATAATACATGTATAAACAACGTGTTGTAAGTTCTATAACGAATTTTGTCATAATACATATATAAACATCGTGTTGTCAGTTCTGTAACGAGCTTTGTCGTAATACATGTTTAAACAACGTATTGTAAGTTCTATAACGAGCAATGTTGTAATACATGTATAAACAAAGTGTTGTAAGTTCTATAACGAATTTTGTCATAATAAAGGTATAAACTATGTGTTCTGAACATTGTCGTAAAATATGTATAAACAACGCGTTGTAAGTTCTATACCGAGCTTTGTAGTAATATATGTATAAACAATGTGTTGTAAGTTCTATACCGAGCTTTGTCGTAATACATGTATAAACAACGTATTGTAAGTTCTATATTGAGTTTTGTCGAAAAACATGTTTAAACAATGTGCAGTATGTTCTATACCTAGCTTTGTCGTAATGTATGTATAAATAACGTGTTGTCAGTTCTTATCCGAGCAATGTCGTAATACATGTTTAAACAATGTGTTGAAAGTTACATACCAAGCTTTGTTGTAATACATGTATAAACAACGTGTTGTAAATCCTATAACGAGCTTTGTTGTCATACATATATATAGACAATGTGCTGTATATTCTTTACCGAGCTTTATAGTAATACATGTATAAACAATGTGCTGTATGTTCTATAATGAGATTTGTCGTAATGTATGTATAAACAACGTGTTGTAATATCTGTAAGGAGTTTTGTCATAATACGTGTATAAACAATATGTTGTAAGTTCTATAACAATCTTTGTCGTTATACTTGTATAAACAACGTGTTATAAGTTGTATACCGAGTTTTGTCATAACACATGTATAAACATCGTGTTGTCAGTTCTATAACGAGCAATGTCGTAATTCATGTATAAACGTGTTGTAAGTTCTATACCGAGCTATGTCGTAATACATGTATAAACAACGTGTTGTAGGGTCTATAACGTATTGTGTCGTAATAAAGGTATAAACTATGTGTTCTGTACATTGTCGTAAAATATGTATAAACAACGCGTTGTAAGTTCTATACCGAGCTTTGTAGTAATATATGTATAAACAATGTGTTGTAAGTTCTATACCGAGCTTTGTCGTAATACATGTATAAACAACGTATTGTAAGTTCTATATTGAGTTTTGTCGAAAAACATGTTTAAACAATGTGCAGTATGTTCTATACCTAGCTTTGTCGTAATGTATGTATAAACAACGTGTTGTCAGTTCTTATCCGAGCAATGTCGTAATACATGTTTAAACAATGTGTTGAAAGTTACATACCAAGCTTTGTTGTAATACATGTATAAACAACGTGTTATAAGATCTATACCGAGATTTATCGTAATACATGTATAAACACATGTTGTAAGTTTTATAGAAAGCTTTGTCGTAATAGAAGTATAAACAATGTGTTGTTAGTTCTATACCGACTTTTTTGTAATACATGTATAAGCGTGTTGTAAGTTCTACATTGTATAACGAGCTTTGTCGTAATACATGTATAAACAACGTGTTGTAAGTTCTACGTTGTATAACGAGCTTTGTCGTAATACATGTATAAACAACGTGTTGTAAGTTCTACATTTTATAATGAGCTTTGTCGTAATACATTTATAAACAACGTGTTGTAAGTTCTTTACTGAGTTCTGTTGTAATACATGTGTAATCAACGTGTTGTAAGTTCTTTACTGAGCTCTGTCGTAATAAATGTATAAACAACGTGTTGTAAACTCTTGACGAATTTTGTCATAATATATGTATAAACAACGTGTTGAAAGTTCTTTACCGAGCTCTGTCGTAAGATATGTGTAGACAACGTGTTGTAAACTCTTGATGAGCTTTGTCGTAATACATGTGCAAAAAACGTGTTGTAAGTTCTTAACCAAGCTTTGTTGTAATACATGTATAAACAACGTGTTTTAAACTCTTGACGAGCTTTGTTGTTATACATGTGCAAACAACGTGTTGTAAGTTCTTTACCGAACTTTGTCGCAATACATGTATAAACAACGTGTTGTAAGTTCTTTACCGAGCTCTGTCGTAAAACATGTGTAAACAACGTGTTGTAAACACTTGACGAGCTTTGTCGTAATAAATGTATAAACAACATGTTGTAAACTCTTGACGAGTTTTGTCGTAATATAGGTGAAAACAACGTGTTGTAATAAACTCTTGACGAACTTTGTCGTAATACATGTGTAAACAAAGTGATGTAAGTTCTATAACGAGCAATATCGTAGTTAATGTTTAAACAACGTGTTGTTAGTTCTCTACTGAGCTTTGTCGTAAAACATGTTTATTCAACGTGTTGTAAGTTTTATACCGAGCTCTGTCGTAATACATTTGTAAACAGTGTTGTTAGTTCTTGACTAGCTTTGTCGCATTACAAGTATAAAAACGTGTTGTAAAATCTATAACGAGCATTGTCGTAATACATGTTAAACAACGTGTTGTAAATTCTATACTGAGCTTTGTCGTAATACATGTGTAAACAATGTATTGTAAGTTTTTGACGAGCTTCGTTGTAAATCATGTATAAACAAAGTGTTGTAAGTTCTATACCGAGCTCTGTCGTAATACATTTGTAAACATCGTGTTGTTAGTTCTTGACCTGCTTTGTCGCAATACAAGTATAAACAACGTGTTGTAAGTTCTATAACGAGCATTGTCGTTATACATGTTAAACAACGTGTTGTAAATTCTATACTGAGCTTGGTCGTAATACATGTGTTAACAACGTATTGTAAGTTTTTGACGAGCTTCGTTGTAAATCATGTATAAATAACGTGTTGTAAATTCTATACTGAGCTTTGTCGTAATACATGTGTAAACAACGTGTTTTATGTTGTCTACTGAGCCTTGTCGAAATACATATATAAACAACGTGTTGTAAGTTCTATACCGAGCTATGTCGTAATATATGTATAAACAACGAACTGTTAGTTCTATACTGAGTTTTGTCATAATACATGTGTAAACAACGTGTTGTAAGTTCTTGACGAGCTTTGTCGGAATACATGTATAAACAACGTGTTGTAAGTGATCAAGTGAGCTTTGTCGTAAAACATGTATAAACGACGTGTTGTAAGTTCTATAATGAGCAATGTCGTAATATATGTATCAACAACGTGTTGTTAGTTCTGTAATGAGTTTTGTCGTAAAACATGTCTAAACAACTTGTTGTAAGTTCTTTACTGAGTTTTGTCGAAATACATGTGTAAACAACGTGTTGTAAGTTCTTGACGAGTTTTGTTGTAATACATGTGTAAACAATGTGTTGTAAGTTCTATTCTGAGTTTTGTCGTAATACATGTATAAACAACGTGTTGTAGGTTCTATACAGAGTTTTGTCGTAATGCATGTGTAAACAACATGTTGTAAGTTATATACTGAGTTTTGTTGTAATACATATATAAACAACGTGTTGTAAGTTCTATACTGAGTTTTGTCGTAATACATGTGTGAACAACGTGTTGTAAGTTCTTGACGAGCTTTGTCGTAATACATGTGTAAACAACGTGTTGTAAGTTCTATACTGAATTTTGTCGTAATACATGTGTAAACAACGTGTTATATGTTATGTAACGACCAATTTCGGAATACATATTTAAACAATGTGTTGTATGTTCATTACTAAGCTTTGTCGTGATACATGTATAAACAGCGTGTTGTTAGTTATGTACTAAGCTTTGTCGTAATACATATATAAACAACGTGTTGTTAGTTATATACTAAGCTTTGTCGTAATACATGTGTTAACAAAGTAATTCTCTCCATAGAGCTTGACAATTCGAGTCCATGTTTTGTCGTTATACAAACAAAATGTCTTTCACAGTGGAGATGTTTTGAGCTCTGAATGAATCCTCCCTCATAGCAAAAGGCACTACCAGACCACTAAGTTTTTGGAAGTTGTGCTCTGGAAATGGAGACTTTCATAGTTTTTGTCTATTTGTTTTTATGGTTACAGAATGAGTAGTGAAAGAGAAAACTCCGTCATAGCTTAAGGCACTATGAAACACTAAGTTAACAAACGTAAGTTTGACTATTTGTTTCCATGGAAAGAAAGAATAGCTTTAAAATGGAAACTCTCTCATAGCAATCTATACTATTAGACCACTAAGTTTACAAGTGTATAAAGTTTCGTCAAGTTGTTTTAATGGTTTTGAATTTCTGAGGATGTTGTAAATTTGGCTGCATGTTTCCATGGTAACAAAAAAAAATATTGGAACTTCATCATAGCAAAAACCACTAGGTTGATATGCGTACAAATTTTCGTGAATATATCTTTTACAGTTTACCAGTTATGCAACGGAAACAGAGAAATGTCTCATGTTTACAATGAAACTCCTTTATTGAACTACTTTACCACTAGGCTGACATGTGTATAAACTTTCTTGAACAATTTTGGATTTGGATTTGTACTCCGGAAACAGAGATTTTCGTAAATTTGATTGTGAGTGACCATTATCAATTAACAGAAAAAAACTCCCTCGTAGCAAAGGCACTATAAAAGACTGCTAGGTTGGCATGTGTACCAAGTTTTGTGAAATCATCTCGAACAGTTTGGGAGTAAATGGAGGGTTTCGTAATTTTGGCTGTTTGATTTCATAGAAATAAAAAAGTATTGCAATTGAAAACTCTCTCATAGCAAAATTGACTTATATGCTAACAGTCCATAAGGTTGACAATCACATGTGTACAAAATTTCGTGAAGCTATCTCGATCGGTATCTCCGGAAAGAGAGACCTTTGTAATTTTGGCTATTTGTTTCCATAGTTACAGAAAACATGAAAATGAAAACTCCCTCACAACAAAGTCACTTCTAGATCAAGAGCTCAGCATGCGTCATGCCGTGAAGTTATCTTGTACGGTATTGAACTGAGTTATGCGTCAGAACAGCTTTTGGACGTAAAGATGCACGCTTTCTTGTCTGAACACCCCCTCCTACGGTGGCTGATTTCTGCAATGTCGTGTTGGAGTGGCAAAAACACGACAACACGAAAACTCGTCAAAGTACATATTTGTCGAGTTTTCGTGTTTTCAGATTGTCGTTTTGTCGGGGCGAAGATACCAAAACACGACACATTCTACGGAAAAACTCGACGTATATAGAGGGCGCAAAAAACGACATATTTATTTGTCGAGTTTTCGTGTTGGCGGGTATGAATTTGTCGATTAGGTTACAAAGTTCTTGTTTAAAACATGTTTAAACAGGCGTGTGTGACTGACTGTTTTAAAATGAATGCAATGTTACTGTGCCAAATATGCGTCAAGCTACATTCGTACCAACTCGCAAATTATCCTAATTGAGAAGGATGACGGAATTTGCCGAGTATGTACGATTGGTCAAGCTAATGGAATCACACTACTGGTGTCTCCCTTGAGTACTCAGGACAGATGAAGTAGGTAGAAATCAAACTTTAGTTCTCTTTTCTTCTTTTATCAGGGCTTTGTATTACAGTGATTTATTTTTACCTGCCATGTGTTAAATGGTCAGTATTTTAGAAATCGTCACTGAAAATGTTATGCTGGTAGCAGATTTCTAGGCAACTCTGTGTCAATTTAGAATTGTTGGTTCGAATCGCATCTAGGGAAAATAGTTGACATTATTTTTCTGGAAATTTTCAGGTATCACAAAACCATTGAATTAAAAAAAAAAGATCAATGTATACGTTTTTTCTTTATAATTGTAGCTCTTGAACCAGTGAAGAATTTGAGCCCTGCCACATACTGCAGATTTTGTATTTTCATTGTGTTTTGGACATAAATGTTACAATGGAGGCCTATGGAAAATGTAATAGTAGTGTAAAGCCTAATGGCGTAACGTAAGAATTACAGCAAAATCTTGCACCGAGTATTATCGTACACATGATATTGCGGCCTCTGAAGCGAGGTCGAAAAATTAATTCCACGGAAATACAGGTACTGTAAATATTATTTCGAATATCTAAGCTTTCAATTTCCAATATGTTTTGGCCAATTTTTTTAATTCGTGGACGGAAGTAAACAGTAAAAAAAAACAGTGATGTTATCGTGCCATTTGTTATGTTGTTAAACTCTTTATTTCTCGTTTCGTTGATTTGAAACAGTCTACGTAAATATTTCATATCGGTAAATGCAGGCTCTGGTCAAATTTACCGAATCGTTGTTTAAAAGTATTACAGTTACCAAAAATACGATAAACAACGTTTTGCAACTGATACATGTATAATTTGAGTGTACGGCGTATTGCAAGTAAAATAACATATTCGACTCAACAAGTTAAACTTGTCCTTAGAGTTTATGATTCTTATTCACATAGATGTAAGTAGTTTACAATATGTGGGTTTCAGAACACTTTCCCAACACTCAAAAATGATTTTTAGGTGATAGAAAAGTTTCGCGGTAACCCTCACAAATTTCTCATTTTAAAAGATGTACAAAGAGTAAATAGGTTCTTTAACATTTCCAATTCCAAAGACGTTAAACCTTATATTATTAGCTGCTTCTATTTTAGGAATATATTTTACTTTGGCAAGAAACTTTATTCCATCATAATTCACTTCGTCTATATGCTTTTTATATTTTGTTATTCTTTCTAAGTGTTTTTTTTGCCGGGAACAAATACTTATATATATATATTTTTTTTAAATTCATCTCCTGTAAAGCTAGGAGACTCACCAGTGACGTAACACTTTTTTTAATGTATCATCTGATCTATTTGTTTACTATATCTATTTGATAGTGTTGATATGTGTCATTTTTAGATATTTTAACAGGTGTGAAAATCGTGTATATTTTATATCTAGAAAATATTTATTCTTCATTAGCATAAATAAATCTATATCTTTTTCTATCATTTTTAGAATATCCACTTTTTATTCGATTGGTTTTCTTACAACACATGCTTTTGTGCAGCGTACATACTCTTATACTCTTTTTTATTATCTTCATTATCCCACTCGATAGCAATAACTGCTTTTGGTTTTCTTCTCTCTTCATTAATAAACGATTTGATAACATCTATCCTCTCCATTATTATTTTTCCGAAACTTCCATCACTGCGTAGCATCCGAGCAGCCTCCTTTATTTCTTTTTCTATTCTTTCCATATTTTTCTTGATAATTTCATTATTTTGTTTTATTTTAAAAATAGCTTCTTTTCTTTCCTTTTGATTCATTCTATATATATACTCAACCTGACAAGCAGTACAATTAATTTTTGTAACAACTAATTTATCCATATATATATTACAAGCTTAAAGATTATTTTTTAGCTTATAAAGTTAAAAACTCGATCAAAAATTAGTTTATAATCATCTCTGTTTTTCCTTTCTATATCATTGTTAATTACTAATACTTTATTTTCATACTTCTTGAGGAATTGTTCTTGTTTTTTCTTTAAATTAGTTAGGTATTCTCTTGAAATTTCACTTTCACCAGGTCTTGATCATACCCTTATTCTTTCAAGGCATTTATCATTAGACGTTTTCAAATAAATGTAGCAATCTGGTTTAGTTTGACTTATACTGTGAATGACATAGTTGTACACAACCCTTTCTAAAGGGGAGAGAACATGTGACGAGGCAAACATATCTTTATTAGATTCCCAACAATTTTCAAGAGCACAAACACCAACGGAAGTTCCATCGGAGTCCTCAGCTGTTTTCATCATCCTAAAATGAAAATGAATACTTAATATTTAAAATGTAAAGGCATTCTTTTCTGTATTTTCATTAAATTCTTTGAGTGGATTTATCCCATCCAAATAAACCCATTCCTCAGTTGGCTCAGGAATAATTTTTATATTAGGTGCATACTCATTTACATATCTCAAAAATGTACCTTTTCCAGCTCCAATATTACCTTCCATGGAGATTATGACCATATATCTATAAGTTTTATATATTTTCTTGGCCATAAATGACTACTTGTATATTCTCAACATTTTCCCACTTATTGTGATTGTGCTGTTCTCCACATAACATCCTGAATGAGAAACTCTTAATAATTTTAATTTTGTGTTATTCTTTGCTTTATAGGATTGTACTTATCATTCACCACCATCCTAAGTTCACCTTCTCCCTTTTTTTCTTTTTAATTCCATCAACAATAAGTAAAAGAACACAATTATAACGCGTGACAAGTTCCTCTCCATTTACAACAAAACCATAAAAACCCGCTGGACATCGAGTCCATCTAACCAAACAACAAATGACTCCTTCACTTCTATAAGTAAGGTATAAGGTCTTGGGAGGAGCAAGAGCATAAAACCTACTTCTTCTGTTGATTTTTTCATTATGTATTCCCATTTGTGTATCCATTTATTTAATATTATTTCATGTACATTTCTAGAGGTTCTACAAAGTCATCACCTTTTTGCATTTCCAGGATTTTATTGAATACATCTGCAACTACTTGGAATTCGTTCTTCTGTTTTACTACTTGGCAATAAGATAAAAGCTGCTTAAACTTTCTTTGATGTATTTTTAATTTTGTCTTTTTTTCCTTTATTTTCAAAACATTGGTTAACACAAGAAGCACCGCCGGAGCAGCCCCCACTTCTGCAACAAAAACAGGGATTACCGGAACCGCGGCTTAAGCAGCCGCTGATCCTAATATCCCTGTGGATACTTTATTTACTTAACTGATCTTTCCACAAAACTTATGACTTTTTTCTGTATGCTAAAAGCACTCTTGATAGATATAAAATTAACTCATCCGTTGTTTCGATTTTTTAATTCATTCTATATCATTCAAAGTGTTTTGTCATAAAGCGCCTCATGTTCTGCCGGTGTTCTTTCTCCTTGTTTTAGCAGTTTATCAATGATGTTTATTACACCATTTCTTAAAGAGAGGCTATTATTACCCGACTCAATAGAACCTCAGATTAGTTCTAATTTATCAATGAGATCATCAACACAATCACATGAACCTAAGATATTTATTTTCTTGCTGAATGTGCGTATTGGTAATCCACTTAATTATGTTAACTTTTGAAAGACATATTTTGCCAACATGGAATAGTTTTTATTTTTATATATTTTAGTAATTAGTTCGATAAATTCGTCATCTTTTTTTTGTTTCTAAAACAGATGGTTCAGACCCTTGCTTTGCAATTAATTTATGATGAAAAGCTAGTTGAGGTATGTTGATCTTTACCTTAAATTACCATAATTTCCGTCTTTATCTACTTTGTAATAATTTCTTAAGCCACTTTCTGTACAAGTAATTTTGGGTTATCTACCATAACACGCAGTCTTTTGCTGTATTCCATAAATTTGAGTTGGTCTTTTTTCAATTCTTTGATCTTTTTAAATCACACTTACCCTTTTCCTTCTTGTTGCATAAACCTAATATGTCCCCATTTAATTTTCTAATGATAGTAACAACCTCACTATGCTCCTTTTCCCGCACTTCATGCGACTTTCCTGCTAATTCGTTTAGTAGTATGACATGAGATATTTTTCATTATTATATATACGTCCAAGTCATTCATCCAAGTTTGCCTCTATTATCTCGGGTTTGGCGCTATGCTTTTCTCTAGAACCAAAGACAGTGTATTATTTAGGGCCGTATTCAGGATCGGATTCAGGGATATCATACTCTTTATCTTAGGGGTCATACGCTTCCTCTTTCACTGCTAAATGGAGGTTCAACAAACCATATAAATATTTAGCTTGTTCTTTTGGTAATTCAGCAATTTTTTGTTCTAGGATAACCAGTACCTTGTTTTTTATCTATCTTCTGACCCTTTAGTTCCTCGACAATCCCTTTTTAAGCAGAAATAATGGGGTAAATACTTCCTGGTATGTTTCTTGACTCATTGGTTTTCTCAATCTGTTTTCTATTAAATCATAATTAAATTCATCAAAAAGTTTGTTTAACTCTTTTCTACCAGTTCTTTCCATTTCAATAACGACATTATATGATAACTTAAGATAATTTTAGATAGTTTAAGATAACTTGAGATAATTTAAGATAATACTATGATTATTTCAAACATTTAAAGATTTGCACAACTAATAATAAAATGAATTTTCCGAATTATGACACAAAAGAAGAAACAGGTAATTATAAGTAATTACATGATTACATGCAAAGTTCTTGTTTTAGGATATTACTATGTATTAACAGTGGCAACGGGAAAACTAATGTCCTCATGCATATGTTGATAAACCTTTAATTTTATATGATAAGTTATATCTTCTTTCTAAAAATCTAGATCAATCAAAATACAAATCTCTAATCAAACAGTTTGAGGATACAGCGGAAAATCGCAAGTTCTTTCTTGGGGATATTTTAGAATATTCAAATGGGGATATTATTAACCTTAATGATTTGGACGCATATACTCAAAAGGTCGTGGTATTTGATGATTACATTTGTGAAAGAAACCAAGACGACATTATCAATTATTTCATGCAAGGAAGACATAAAAACTGTTGCATCATCTTAAATAGATGATGCAACAGTTTTTATGTCTTCCTTGCATGAGTCTTATTACAAAACCCCAAAATATATCAGACTTAATTGTTCACATTACATTTTATTTCAAATTCCATCTAAAAGAAAATGAATATGATTTGTAACGAAAATGGTATAGAAAAAGAAGACTTAAGAAGAATTAACAAACAATATGATTTTCTGCATTTAAACAAACCGAGAAAGCTTGTTAAAAACAAAATCTACGGAAATACATAATAACATATCGGAAATAGAAAAAAGGATGATAAGGGAGAACAATAAGCTAATTTGGAATTGTATTAACCGAATATGTTAAGAAGAAAGCATTAGACAACCTTCATTAACAAGGAGAGTTTCTAGACATATAGCAAAAGGGTGTTACTAACTAACCTGATCCAAACAACCCGGTTGATGCTGTTTCTAAATCTTTTGTAGTAAAACGCGAGACATAACTTGTAAAAAATGGAAACTGAATGAGATATCTGGAGAATTAGAAAATATTGAAAAAGGAATAGCCGATAAAGTATCACTTATTCAACAACAATTATCAGAAAACAAGGAAATGAATATTGCTATTCATGATAGTTTAAGAAAACAGGTTGAGGTTATGGAGGATGCTTTTGAAAAAATAAGTGATGTAACAGAAGAAAGTGTTATTAAAAAAAAATGAGAAAACAATAAAGAAAAGGTTTTGATGAATTAAGGACTAGGATGTCTGATATCAATAAACAAATGGTTGATGATAAAGAACTGGAGTCAAGTATAAATAAATTAACGCAAGAATTGAGAATATCACAAGAAACGATGTTTAAGGTACAACGAGACGAAATACATCTCTTATTTTAAACAGATCAATTACAGATAATGCAGCAATAACTAAAAAAGTGGAAGATATAAAAAAAACAAATGGTTAACGATGATGAATTACATCGAATAATAAATGAAAAATATGACCTTCTTTTAGAGCAAATACCGAAAAAGGGACCAATATATGATGTGCTGATTTTTTTAAACAATGATAGAGATAATATAGTGTATTATGAATTTAGTCCTCAGGCGACAGGAGAAAAAGTCATATCCTATTTTACAAAACCATTTGAGTTAAAACCCAACTCATCTATAAATTATGAAAGTCTTGTAGAATACAATCATGATGTAGGTGGAGACCGTAGTCTCCTTTATGGTACGGAACATTGGATTATTAAACAACCTGGTACTTATGTTCTTGAACTCGACTTATTATATACAACAAAAATTTCTCCCAGGCACCATTCTCAAAAGATGAAATAGTTCAAGCTGATGTTAGCGGCGGAGTAAAAACATTTTTTGAAAAAACGTTAAACTTAAGGCAATTGCCAAAATATACCTGGGTACAGGAAGGGGACGGATTAGTGTATGACTCTGCCAAGATAGGTGGACATTTCAGATAACAGAGCCTAATACCCGGCTTGCTTTTTATCCTACTGCTTATGGTAAGTTGTTTAGGTTTGAAACAGAATCCCATATTAAACTTTATTATAAACATTCTAATATATAGAACAAAAACAATTCTTTCATCGAAGCCGACTTACGAGAAGAATAATAAGAATACACCTAGTGATTTTACAACCGTACTTGATATGCCCATTGTTCTCGATAAAAAATAAAAACTATGTGGGTGGGCATGATTCAATAACTACCATGACATATTCTTGGTACAATATTAATGAAGAACTTGGTAATATTAAAATACATAACTACAATGGAACGGAATGGAAATATATTGAATTTGCTGATGGAATGTATTCCTACTCTGACAAAAGCAGGTACATTGAATAAACAATTGCTCTTAATGGGGATGATGGTGGCGGCAGCGACGACGCTGTTATTTCCTTGGAATTTGACTTATCATCATTTAAATGTAAAATAATAATACCAGAAAATTACGCTTTTGATTTAAGGGATTCAAAATACGGTTATCTTATTGGTTTTGAACCGAAAGTTGTGAGGGAAACTGAGTTTGGGACACTTTTTCCAGATATTACAGTTTCCATAGACATAATTTATGTGCATTGCGACACAATTGATAATAGTATTGTAGATGGACATCTTCAGATATTATCTACGATCACAATACAGCTGATCTGACTAGAAGTTATCCATTGAGAAGTAAACCACTAAGGGTTGGATTTTGTGATGTAAATAAATCTATCGTTAATGGAATTGAATTTACATTACTGACACAGTAATAGGATAATCAATCTTAATGATGTTCATGTCTCCATCTCTCTCGTTTTAAAAGAATTAATAATATAATGACTAATGGATTAGTGAAGATAAAGGTTTATATGTTTATCATGCATGATTCTCAAACCGGAGCAGGTTTATTTGACTCAATCATTAGTGGAATTACCGGTAATGCTGCTGAAAATGTTGCTTAAAATGTTGCTAAGAATAGCAGAAAAGCATTAGAATCTGGTTCGAGTAGGTTGAGTGATGAAATTGGAAAAAGAGATGCGAAGTGCAAATTAAACTAATAAAGTCGGGATTGACAAAGTCAGTAAGGTTGATAAGGTCAGTTTTAGCAAGAAAGTTAAGATTGATAAGGCTGGGGCTGACAAATTCAGTAAGGATGACAGGGTAAATGATCTTCCTGATGGGGACGGTATGGCTGAAAAGAAAGACAATATTCTAAGGAGGGAGTTATTGCGAAATGATTACGATAGAGAAATCCAACAAACAAGATTTTTTGCTATAGGAAGTGGAAGAAGAAGAAGTTCAAAAAGAATAGAAAAATTTCTTTAATTTATTTTCATAACACTTAATTATAGAATGTTCAGGAGAGAAAACTATTGCGAAAGATATGAATATATTCCAATTCATTTAGAAACACAATTACACTTCCTGGAAATGGTGCAAGACAATTAAAAATGGGTATCAATTTACTATTAATGACAGATCTTCAAATTTGGATTGGTATAATGCCTATTTTTAAGTTGATTTTCAAATAAACAAATTGGCAGATGGGTCGGTTTTGATGCTGATGCCAAAATTGCTTTAATTAATGACTCTGCTTCTTTAATATAGTCTCCAAAATAAACAAAATGGAAAAGTTGTTTATGATGGAAATAAATTATATAGACATGTTGCAGTTAAGGACATAATTGAATTATATATATAAGGACTACGCTGAAACCACCGGGACAAACGAGTATGAATGATATAGCAGAAAGCGCTCCGGATGATGTTAATTATAATGTTGGTTGTTGGTTATGGAAAATAGAAAAGAAAAAAACAATCATCCCTTTAAATAAGTATTCATTTTTCGAAACTTTATAAAACAAATCTGTTACCTCCTAGTCAAATACAAATAGTTTTTGCATATAACTGAAGATGACAATCTGATCTTCAAAGCTAATGGTGTTGGTATGGAAGAGTTGTTATTACAAAATTAGTGCTTTGGGTACCAAAAATGACATATTATTCTGATGGACTAATGTATGTCATATAAAATTACATGATCCCAACAAATTGGACTTATCTTAGGGATATGATACAAGAATCGGCTAGTTCTCGGCAGGCTCATCAATCCTTTAGCATAACTGCTGGTGTTAGAAATCTTTTACTACGATTACAAAAATAAAATATGTTAAATGGAGTGGTTATTCAAATGATTTCAATTCTTGAGTTCCGTTTAAGGATTTGGCTGTCTAGTGGGGTGTGGGGTAGTAGAATACATTATATGGGTTACAGCTAAACTTTTCTATCACCTAAAATGATCAGCAAGCTTGGGTGAGCTGTTCATTTTTGAGTGGTGGGAAAGTGTCCTGAAATCTGCATATTGTATACTGCTGATGTATAATTTTTTGCATGAATTTCAGGAAAGATGGCACTGCGGTGTAGGCAAACAAATGATGCTAAATATTCAAACAAACAAACAAAACTCACAAAGGTCTGAGCAGCCAAATTTGTATTTAAACAACGATTTATTTATGGTTATGATTCACATGATATATTTTTATTTGAAATGTTGTTCTTTTCTAATTCTTGAAACATGTCTTCCTATTTATGTTATAGTTTTTGTCTGTTTTAATTGGACGTCATATAAAAAGTATTTAATTGTTTCTATTGGTGGACTATCTCTAATAAGCTGTAATTTCTATCTGCATTGGTATTTTCTTTATTTAATTTTGCCTTTCAATCTTCAGGTATACTTGATACTAGTGAGTATTGTTAAAATATCCGTGTTTTGAATTTCATATAGTTGAAGTTACTCATGAGAAGTATAAAACATCGTTTTCTTTAGTCAAAATGTGTACGATAACTTAATGTTATTACCCAGTTATTCTAATTTTTTTATAAAACTTTTTTTTTCCACTCATTGTTTTAAAGTTAAAATTGTTCCAAATGATCTCCTGACTGTGTGCTAAGTAACAGGAGTTCCCCATTTATGTCATGCCAGTGATGTATACTGTTATATGTCACTAGTCATGACAGTGAGTTCCCCTTTATGTCATGCCAGTGATGTATACTGTTATATGTCACTGGTCATGCCAGTGAGTTCCCCTTTATGTCATGCCAGTGATGTATACTGTTATATGTCACTGGTCATGCCGGCGAGTTCCCCTTTATGTCATGCCAGTGATGTATACTGTTATTTGTCACTGGCCATGCAGGTGAGTTCCCTTTTATGTCATGCCAGTGATGTATACTGTTATTTGTCACTGGCCATGTCGGTGAGATCCCCTTTTTGTTATGCCGGTGATGTTTACTGTTATTTGTCACTGGCCATGTCAGTGAGTTCCCCTTTATGTCATGCCAGTGACGTATACTGTTATTTGTCACTGGCCATGCTGGTGATTTCCCCTTTATATCATGTCAGTGATGTATACTGTTATTTGTCACTGGTCATGCCAGGATATCAATACGACTGCCAATAACTTGTATTCTGGAAAAACTTAACCATTGTCGGATTTATTTAAATTACAATCGAATAGTAGTTTTCCTCCTTTTTTTATATCTAATTTAGCTTTGTAAAAATAGTTTTCATAAACCATTAATTTCTGCTTGAAGTTGTAATATACGTTTTATCCATTTAGTGTTTACTGAGTTTAGAAACATATTATTATCAGAGACATTTACAAATATTTAGTCACTGTTTACACCGATCATTTTGATACGTGCATTTTTATAGTCTTAAATAACTGTCTTTCTTTTTATTTCATACGGTTGATTATCCTATAAAAAGGAAAACATAGTTTCGTTCATTAATGAAGTATTTTATTTTGGCGGATTTGAAGAGTACCAACAGCGGATAAATTAACTTTGTAAATGCAAAACTTCTTAAAACAGTAATTTCCCCTAGTAATGTGAGTTTGTTTATGTGACTAGCTATTTAGACAGGATTTAAGATCATATTACTTGCTGTCCATGTTTAATTTCCCCTAGTAATGTGAGTTTGTTTATGTTACTAGCTATTTACATGGGATTTAAGATCATATTACTTGGGGTCAATGTTTAATTTCCCCTAGTAATGTGAGTTTGTTTATGCTGCTATCTATTTAGACAGGATTTAAGATCATATTACATGGGGTCCATGTTTAATTAATCCCCTAGTAAAGTGAGTTTGTTTATATTACTAGCTATTTAGACAGGATTTAAGATCATATCACTTGGGGTCCATGTTTAATTAATCCCCTAGTATTGTGAGTTTGTTTATGCTGCTAGCTATTTAGACAGGATTTAAGATCATATTACTTGGGGTCCATGTTTAATTTCCCCTAGTAATGTGAGTTTGTTTATGCTGCTAGCTATTTAGATGGGATTTAAGATCATATTACTTGGGGTCCATGTTTAATTAATCCCCTAGTAAAGTGAGTTTGTTTATGTTACTAGCTATTTAGACAGGATTTAAGATCATATTACTTGGGGTCCATGTTTAATTAATCCCTAGTATTGTGAGTTTGTTTATGCTGCTAGCTATTTAGACAGGATTTAAGATCATATTACTTTGGGTTCATGATTAATTTCCCCTAGTAATGTGAGTTTGTTTACGGTATGTTGCTAGCTATTTAGACTGGATTTCAGATCATATTACTTGGTGTCCATGTTTAATTTCCCTTAGTAATGTGAGTTTGTTTACAGTATGTTGCTAGCTATTTAGACGGGATTTAAGATCATATTACTCGGGGTCGATGTTTAATTTCCCCTAGTAATGTAAGTTTGTTTACGGTATGTTTCTAGCTATTTAGATGGGATTTAAGATCATATTACTTGGGGTCCATGTTTAATTTCCCCTTGTAATGTGAGTTTGTTTACAGTATGCTGCTAGCTATTTAGACGGGATTTAAGATCGTATAACTTGGGGTCCATGTTTACTTTTCACTAGTAATGTGAGTTTGTTTACGGTATGTTGCTAGCTATTAAGATGGGATTTAAGTTCATATTATTTGGGGTCAATGTTTAATTTCCCCTTGTAATGTGAGTTTGTTTACGGTATGTTGCTAGCCTATTGAGACGGGATTTAACATCATATTACTTGGGGTCCATGTTTAATTTCCCTTAGTAATGTGAGTTTGTTTACGTTATGTTGCTAGCTATTTAGACGAGATTTAAGATCATATTACTCGGGGTCCATGTTTAATTTCCCGTAGTAATGTGGGTTTGTTTACGGTTTGCCATTAGTTATTTAAACGGGATTTAAAATCATATTACTCGGGGTCCATGTTTAATTTCCCCTAGTATTGTGAGTTTGTTTATGGTTTGTTGCTAGCTATTTAGACGAGATTTCAGATCATATTACTCGGGGTCCATGTCTAATTTCCCCTAGTAATGTGAGTTTGTTAACGGTATGTTGCTAGCTATTTAGAAGGGATTTAAGATCATATTACTCGGGGTCCATGTTTAATTTCCCCTATTATTGTGAGTTTGTTTACGGTATGTTGCTAGCTATTCAGACGATATTCAGACGAGATTTCAGATCGTATTACTTCGGGTCCATGTTTAATTTCCCCTAGTATTGTGAGTTTGTTAACGGTATATTGTTAGCTGTTAAGACGAGATTTCAGATCATATTAATTGGGGTCCATGTTTAATTTCCCCTAGTAATGTGAGTTTGTTTACGGTATGTTGCTAGCTGTTTAGACGAGATTTCAGATTGTATTACTTGGGGTCCATGTTTAATTTCCCCTAGTAATGTGAGTTTGTTTACGGTATGTTGCTAGCCTATTTAGACGGAATTTAACATCATATTACTTGAGGTCCATGTTTTATTTCCCCTAGTAATGTGAGTTTGTTTACAGTATGTTGCTAGCTATTTAGACGGGATTTAAGATCATATTACTTGGGGTCCATGTTTAATTTCCCCTAGTAATGTGAGTTTGTTAACGGTATGTTGCTAGCTATTTAGACGAGATTTCAGATCATATTACTTGGGGTCCATGTTTAATTTCCCCTTGTAATGTGAGTTTGTTTACGGTATGTTGCTAGCTATTAAGACGGGATTTCAGATCGTATTACTTTGGGTCCATGTTTTATTTCCCCTAGTAATGTGAGTTTGTTTACAGTATGTTGCTAGCTGTTTAGACGAGATTTCAGACCGTATTATTTGGGGTCCATGTTTAATTTCCCCAAGTATTGTGAGTTTGTTTACGGTATGTTGCTAGCTATTTAGTCGAGATTTCAGATCATATTACTTGGGGTCCATGTTTAATTTCCCCTAGTAATATGAGTTTGTTAACCGTATGTTGCTAGCTATTTAGACGAGATTTCAGATCATTTTACTTGGGGTCCATGTTTAATTTCCCCTTGTAATGTGAGTTTGTTTACGGTATGTTGCTAGCTATTAAGACGGGATTTCAGATCATATTACTTTGGGTCCATGTTTAATTTCCCCTAGTAATGTGAGTTTATTTACGGTATGTTGCTAGCTGTTTAGATGAGATTTCAGACCGTTTTATTTGGGGTCCATGTTTAATTTCCCCTAGTATTGTGAGTTTGTTTACGGTATGTTGCTAGCTATTTAGTCGAGATTTCAGATCATATTACTTGGGGTCCATGTTTAATTTCCCCTAGTAATGTGAATTTGTTAACGGTATGTTGCTAGCTATTCAGATGAGATTTCAGATCATATTACTTGGGGTCCATGTTTAATTTCCCCTAGTATTGTGAATTTGTTAACGGTATGTTGCTAGCTATTCAGACGAGATTTCAGATCATATTACTTGGGGTCCATGTTTAATTTCCCCTAGTAATGTGAGTTGTTTACAGTATGTTGCTAGCTGTTTAGACGAGATTTCAGATCGTTTTACTTGGGGTCCATGTTTAATTTCCCCTAGTAATGTGCATTTGTTCACAGTACGTTGCTAGCTATTTAGACGAGATTTCAGATCATATTACTTGGGGTCCATGTTTAATTTCCCCTAGTAAGGTGAGTTTGTTTACGGTATGTTGCTAGTTATTTAGACGAGATTTCAGATCATATTACTTGGGGTCCATGATTAATTTCCCCTAGTAATGTGAGTTTGTTTACGGTATGTTGCTAGCTGTTTAGACGAGATTTCAGATCGTATTACTTGGGGTCCATGTTTAATTTCCCGTAGTAATGTGAGTTTGTTTCCGGTATGTTGCTAGCTATTTAGACGAGATTTCAGATCATATTACTTGGGGTCCATGTTTCATTTCCCTTAGTAATGTTAGTTTGTTTACGGTACATTGCTAGCTATTTAGACGAGATTTCAGATCATATTACTTGGGGTCCATGTTTAATTTCCCCTAGTAATGTGAGTTTGTTTACGGTATGTTGCTAGCTATTTAGACGAGATTTCAGATCGTATAACTTGGGGTCAATGTTTAATTTCCCCTAGTAATGTGAGTTTGTTTACGGTATGTTGCTAGCTATTTAGACGGGATTTCAGATCATATTACTTGGGGTCCATGTTTAATTTCCCCCAGTAATGTGAGTTTGTTTACGGTATGTTGCTAGCTGTTCAGACGAGATTTCAGATCGTATTACTTAATGGCCATGTTTAATTTCCCCTAGTAATGTGAGTTTATTGACGGTATGTTGCTAGCTATTTAGACGGGATTCAAGATCGTATAACTTGGGGTCCATGTTTAATATTTCAGATTTTTTGTTGTATGTTTGTTTAAAAATACTTTCTTAGCTTTTTGCTGATTTGAGCACCAATGGAATGTTTTTGTTGTACGTTTGTATGAAAATACTTTCTTAGGTTTTTGCTGGTTTGAGCACCAATGGAATTCGCCATGTTAAAAATGTTGTTGTTTTAATTTCACTGCAAAATATCACAAAGGTTTCTGAGGAATTCATGAAAAAGAATGTAAAAAACGAAAATGACATAATCCTAATCAATTTTTAAAACATTTGTTTTAGATATTCTTGAAAATATAAACGTAAAGATAGTAGATATGTACATTCATGGCAGTTATACTATGTTGGATAGGAATAGGAGTAGGGAAAATACCATTTTATATAGAGTAGATTTTGGGCAACCAAATGTGCTTTTCATGTCCGGTCTAGTTGCAAATCCACTTATTATAAACCAACCGCTTTCTGGCTGTTTTGTTAGTCGCGTGTAATTTTTTATTGCTGTTTCTTTTTATTTCAAATTTTCAACACATTACTACATGTTTCACAAATTGTATTTACAGCATGTATGATTTAGTTTCAACAGTTATAAAAAGATTCTGTTTGGTCTCATCTGAACAATCCTCCAGTAACACTTGGTTATTTTCGGTTATCTCCGATAACAAAAAGTCGTGAAGCTGATTGGATGCACGGAAGATGGGCCTGAATAGAGATTGACAACTGGAGGCACTTGTCTAAATTTCAGGTGGCACATTTGTCCTTTTCTAGTTTATTTTAAACCTATTCATTTTACTTCGATTGTGGAACAAGTTCTAACAACTTAGACAAATCACGCAAGAAGTCTCCCTGGGTATAACCAGTACTAAGCATATATGTGGAAAAGGTGTCTTGCTCAATGACACCACACATAGCTGTGGCTGAGGATCGAACCCACGTCCCTCTGATCATGGGTTCAGTGCTCTACCACAAGACCACGTGGCATTTTCTAAATCATGGAAACACAACTCCTCCAAAATTAAACAACATATTTTTGTGATTATGGTATCAAATGAAAGGGCTATGTTTGGTGTCCTTGAGCAAGACGCTTTTCCGCATATGCTTAGTACTGGTTCTAACCAGGAAGTCTTCCAGCTTGATTTGCCTAAGTTGTAAGAACTTGTTTCACAATCGAAGTAAAATAAATAAGTTTAAACTAAACGAAAGGGCTTGATTGTAAAATTGAGAGATTAATTTTTCTTTTTTAAATTTAAAGAAATGAAGAATTTTTATGCTTAATTAATGTTATTTTTTTGTGATTATTTTCTCTTTTTAGCCCATTTATTAACTTATTTCTTCATCTTCCACATATTATATTTCTGTTTTTATTGTGTGTTGTTTAATAAAGATATTTGTTAAATCAAGACTATTTTTTTTGGTGAAAATTTCAACATATTTCATTTTCAATCCGTAATAATTTAAATTCAGAAGAAAAATATTAAATAATTGGTAATTGGAATTGGTTATCATTTTTATCAGTTTTACTTTGGTACCAAAGTTATTTAATTCAAACAAATATTCGAAGAGTTATTAAAGAAATATTAAAAGTGCCGTGTACATTATATTGCTATTAGCTGCCAGTCTCTGTAATTAGACAAGCTTTTAAGTATGCTTTCTATACTTGATCATAATTTACTTTTCAAATGAGATGTTGACTGCTTGAAACAGCTTTTGATAGCTTTGGAGGTTTCTGGCAATGTGTTAGTCTGGGACCCTGCCCAACTTCATTCCATAATCGTATGTACCCGAAATAAATCTTAGATGGTAATTCCTAACAAGGATATATTTAGAGTTTTGTTGGTAACAGGCAGAATTTTGCAATGGTTATTATCGTCGATTTCGGATCGTAAGGACTGTTGTTCAATCCCACTCGTTTTTTTTTTGTTTTTTTTATTAGATCGTGTTTACCTATAAATTCAATTATTTATGTTTATATATTGCCTTTTGTAAATTAACTTTTCAGCTGTTAAAATTTTTTTTTGTCTCTTCTGTCCTTCCCTCGATCTCTTCTTTGACAGTAGCCTACTTGCCAAAGTCCAGCAGGGCTTATGTCGTGGTAAAGTGTCCGTCAGCTAACCTTTTTCTTGTAGATGCAATAGCATCCCAACGTTATTTTTCAACGTATCTTGACCAAACTTGCACAGCATTTATATAACTACAAAATCACGGACAAGTTCTTGAACTAGCGTGATTGAACCACAAATGCCCCCTGCCCAGAACTTACAAGCACTTTTTTAAGGAAACTTAAAAAACACCATATCTCAAGTTCATGCAATAGACCATAGATATTTTACATGAAGCAAACAGAAGCATTGTTACTATTGGGGTCTTCTGAAAGGGTTGTAGAAGTTGGGCTCCCTGGGTAAAATTTGGATATTTCACCTTAAGATATCCTTTGTGCCCTCTCTAGTGAAGTCAAACACGACTTCATTGAACTTGATGATGAGGATTACATACATATTCAAACAGCCTTTGTCAAGACGTTTAACATACAGAGACAACAGATGCAGAGGGCGAGCCTGATCTGCTTGCAGAAAGGACAAGGAAAGGAAGTGCATGGATTTTGCTAATTATGATGATGTGTAAATGATAATAGAGAAGACTATAGTAGACGTTTTACTTAAGAAAACACTATTTGGTACTTTCAGAGAACTATGTTTAAAACTTTTGGAGATCTAGGGAACAATGAAAATACTTTTAGAGATCTGGGGAACAGGGACAAAATACTTTTGGGGAACTTTGGCTAATACTTTTGGAGATCTGGAGAACAATAGGCATTACTTTAAGAGATCCAGGGAACAGGGACTCCCCTGGGAGGGCCTCTTTATCAAGTGTAATAAGGGTTCAAGTACTTTGCCTTTAGAAACACTTATGGTTTCTTGGACATATCCAGAGGTCTTTGATACAAAATGTGTATGCTTCCTTGCATTTGAATTGCAGCTCGACACAGTGTGCACCAGCATCTTTGACTTTACAGTAAGATTCTTCTTAGTTAGCTGGAGCACATAGATGATCTCTTAAGTACTGGGGGTGATACTTAAACCGGGCTAGGCTCCAGCTGACACGACCACATTCCGGTGGCAGAGAAAAGGCAACTGTGGCATGTGTGATAAGGGTTATTGTGTTTAAATGCTCTAATCTCAATAATAATGCATTGCCATTTGTATAATTTATATGGTTTAATGGTTAACAGGGTTCTCATGTTTTGAATATTTGAGAAAGTTTGAACAATTGCAAGTCAGGTTGAGTTCCTGCTTGTTGAATCAGGGTTTTGAAAATGCAGATTGTTGGATTGTAGTTGGGATCTAAGGCTGTGTGTGGGTATAGGAGTTTCGCCAAAGCTATAACCAATGTTAAAGAAGTGGGTGTCAAGGAAGGGGCTTTTTCTAATGGAGAGCATGTATTTTTTTCCTTTAAATAAAGGAACTTATTTACACAATTTTTTCAGGATTGCATCTTTCCTCTTAGATCACTATAAGTCATACTTTTACTCCTAAATGATATAATACAACTGCTATATTGCAGGCCTATTTGCCTTGACAAATGAGTACACTTTCTTTTGGTTGCTATCCTTAGTGATAATGTATTTTATACAAAAGGTGTATGTTTTGTTCCATTTGTATTGCAGCTTGACACATGCTGCACCAGTGTTAACTTTACGGTGAGATCTCTTATAAGCTACTGTAGCTGGAGTACATGGACGTGTGGACTTTGATCTTGATGTACTGGAGTCTCTGTAATTTGTTTACTGGCATCTCTGAAGGTTTCACAGAGTGTATTGTTATGGATGTGTATATTATGCCGGGGGGAAGGGATTCCACAAATACCTTGATTATATTTGTACATGTAAGTTTGGTTACAATTCATTGAAAGATGAGTCTTATAATGTAAACAATAAAAACAAAATCAATAAAATCTTATAATTTGATGGCATACCCAATAATGATTCTGATTTGGTCACAACATGACACAGAATGAACTACAAGTATAATTTTAAAACTAAAATTTTATTTATATTTTGGAAAGGGTCCTAATACTGCTACTAGTATATGGTTAAAAGTCATTGGACTTTAATTTCATCATTTTTTTTTTTATCTTGAGTTTGAATCCCCGCCTGCTCACAGTGTCTGTGTCACATTTAAAATGTATAATTAACAAATATCAAACTTTACATATAGATTATAAAGTGTTATTATGTCCGTGATCGTTAGTTGCAATAAATATTGCAATATATTGTTTTCTCATCAACAAGAAATTGCACTCAGAGACTGGTACATTATTGTTATCATTGGTCTCAATTGTACATACAACAATACAACACATTTTATTTCTTTATTTTCAAATTTACAACATTTGATCTATCACAGATATTTTGGCTATAAAGATATTCACAACAAAATGTCTACTTTAAATATACACCTAGCTATAATAAAAAAAAGTATAAAAAAGAAACCCAAAACAAAAAAAAATATTTTGACAGAATATATCAGAAAGAAATCTGTGTGCAAAATTATGCTTTATTTGCATAAACAATATTTATCGCAGATAAGAATGATCATGTTGCATTAATTTTGCTTTCTGACATGATTTCTGAATATCATTACTGTTATGCATACCAGCTTCTCCAATTTCACATTTGCTTAAATTTAAATTTATTTTATATGATTAATACCATGAAAATAACATTGTTACTGTTTATTATCATTAATAAACCACTATCTGTCATATATTTGTGTATACATCATGCATCAGATGGGCCTGCGTGCCTATTGGATATTGGGAAAAAAAAAAACTTTCAATATATCATGAGCAATTGACCTGACGTAAGAATGACTATCACTCCGTCTACTGGCCATGTGGCATTGTTTGTCCAAGTTATACAATGTAGTGTTTATTTAGGCATTGTTTGTTTGCCTAAGGAAAATGGCACCCAGCAACCAATATTGATCGCTGATTGGATTACCGACTAGTTTGATTGACAGATGTGTCATGCCAATTGCAGTAAATTAACAGAAGTATCAGTGTGATATTATTGACTGAAAGGAATACTTTTTTGAGAGGCATCAGGTCGAGTTGAGGATCAAACCCACAACCTCTGGCGTGAGTGGCAAAAACATTTATCCTTTATCGCCTCGCTTTAGAGTGCCACATTATGGAGTTAACTAGCCAGTGCAAAGTTTGCATGTCATACCTTCCAACCCGTACATAAATACCTAATCCCCTCACACACCAAATTTATGTCATTTAAATGGAGCTTAAACAAGCTTTTGTTTAGTTTCTGGATGCCAACATTTACATAAAGTACTGTTTGGATAGTGTCATTAACACATAACTGAAAATATATGTGTAAAAATATGAAAATAAGAATCACAAAAAAACTAATTGATCCTTTTCTTATTGGTGTAAACAATTGCTTAGCATATAAACTTATAATAGGTACATAGCATCCAGCTTTCCTGTAATGGTGGAGGCAGACCTACATATGAATCTGAGTAAAACCGTCCTTCCGCAAGTAACTGGCAAATTTCCCTACATAAAGTTTTTGAACCAAGTTGGGTTCAAACCAATGACCTAAGCATTGAGAGGCAAGTGGTCACCAGATGACAGTGTCCTGGACCATGCAGTCAGTTTATAGAGATTTGAAAATACCTGTCAACTAAATCCATAAATTATCTACAAATATCAACATTTTGACTACAAAAATACATCATTTTATAACGTATTGGTAATAATACTTCATTGAAACTATTCCACTGAATATCATAAATTTCCCACATACACAAGTATATACAAGTATAAATATATATATATATACATAATAGAACAAAGAATTTAACAATGATGTAATCATATTTTATGCCATACAATATTTGATCTTTATATAATTTTCAGTAGCGTAACTGACCCTTAAAAAAAAAAAATTTTAGAATACATTTCTGGTGCTTTGGAAGGCATTTTCAGGAGATATAAAGATGGGGGAAAAAAGTTTAAAAATATGCAAGTCTGGGCTTTGTTGTGCAAAGGCAGCTACACCACTTATCCTATCAATCAACTCTTTTGAATTAGCCTTGTCACTGAAAAAAAATGCTCTTTTGACATTAGGCAAACTGGGCCTGTATAAATTGAACCAATAAGAACCAAAACTTGGCCAACATCACTATTTCCGATTATATGTAGGAAATATTAATAAAATTCTTATTCATTAACTTAAAAATGATTTTATATTGACCCAGTTATTGGTCCTAGTACAGTTATATTGGCACATATGACCTTCGACCTTGGGCAAATGTGATAACCTTGAACCAATAGCAGGACCAATACAAAATCACTTACCTGAAACTGAAATAAAAAACATTAAAGTAAACACAGGCTATGTAAGCTTATATACAATAAATTTGAATTATTTCATGAAATGAAATAATCTGTAGTCAAAGCAGAATAAAAACAGAGAACAAATACATTCTGAATGATTCTATTTTAAGTAATGCAGATAAACTACATGATAATATCATATTACGATGTGTCTTGATTTATAAGTCGCATATTTCATAATATCAATGTTTCTTTAAATACAGTCAAACCTGTCTTAAGCAGTCAATCATGGGAAGAAAGTGACTTTTTAAGACAGGTTGTTAATTAATACAGGTTTATTTGCTCTGAAAGCATAGAAATGGGAAATAACAAATATGGTTGCTTAAGACAAGCGTCTGCTTAATACAGGTGACAACTTACACAGGTTTGACTATGGTTATGTTCATATTTATCATGATGAAGAAGTAAAAAAAAGCATACAGTGCATCAATTTGGAATGAATTTGAAATTCAGATCCATAAACAAATGTAACTCTCATGTAATCTTGACTTTGCTTTGTTTTATTGAAACTCTAGAAATAAAATGATGATTTCTTATACAAGTATTCTAGATTTTGTACACATATTATGAACTTATACTCTTACTCATTGTAATATGCTGATAACATCAGTATGTATACTGAATGGAACAGCTAACCCACCACCTAAAATTTTATTTATTTTCTCAAAAAGTAACAATTCTGATCACTGAAGTACAGCAATTTCCATAAAATCTGGATTTGAATAAGAAAGAAACTTTTGTAAAACAATGACCTAGTCTGTATTATAAAATTTGATATTAATTTTTTTATTTTAAAAACGCTACTCAATATTTTGACATAGACGTTGGAGACACAAAAGTGGCAAGTAAGCTGTTCCATTCAGAATATTCAGGAGTCAATTTCAAATGACTTTGTAATTTATATAAATGTATGTTTGTTCTAAATTAAGACAGCTTGTATTTAAAACAGAAACATATTACAACATAATGTCATGCACTTAATAGCAACTTTTTTCATATTGTAATTTCACAATTTAATATAAATGACAAATATTATGATAATATGTATGGGCATTTTTCAAAGAATTTCAAAACCATCAAGCATTAATTGCATATGAATTTATTTTAGCGCGATTGTAAAGAAAGCCAAGAGCTAACCACTCTCTTAAGACTGAATCCTGGGTAGAACCAGTACTGAGTGTTGTTTTTTAGAGAGGCATTGTATCGAGCTGTGAATGGAATCTGTCATCTCTGACGTAAGGGCAACCAAAAACTTTATTAACAAAGTAAGGGCAAAAAACAGGACATTAGAAACACATAGACAATAATCTTGATTTACACCTCAGGGTTTTTAACATAACGAGATTTTACAGGATTTTATAAATGGGAATATTATTGTCTAATTTATCATAATCCGTTAAACACATAATGTACCAGTACATCACAATCCATATAATACAACCTTAACAAATGGTAAACTTTAATTTTGTATTATGTTTGATTGTTGATTTTCATATAATAACAAAGTTATATATTAAGATCTGTACAACAGGTGAAGATTCGTTCCCATCGTGTCACAACTGTCCCTCACAATCGTTCACTGAGTGTATCACTCTCATACCCATCATTCACCTCAGGCACATTTGGTAGCGGACTGCCATTCACTGTTGTTCTGCTTACTACTTTCCCGTTTGATACTGTAATGGACTCTAGTTCATCTACTGTTCCCATTTTTTCGACTTCTGCCAAAAAAAATTTTTTATAAACATTAAAGGGACACAAGACAATGTTGAATCAAATACATCTTTACACATCGACAGCATTACCATATGAAGTTACAATGTTAAATCAAATACATCTTTACACATTGACAGCATTACCATATGAAGTTACAATGTTAAATCAAATACATCTTTACACATCGACAGCATTACCATATGAAGTTACAATGTTAAATCAAATATATCTTTACACATTGACAGTATTACCATATGAAGTTATTCTCTCCCCAATATTTTTGTCTAAAACTTTATATTAAAGAAATTATTAATGAATTTCATAACACTAGTGAAGTCATTAGTAAAAAAATATAAAAAATAAAAATTTATATTTTCTAGAGGTGTAAGAATTCACTGATTCACCTTTCCACCGATGTGTGTATCTGGTGTTAAATGAAACTTCCAATAGATTGTGATGTAATGCATTCATTAGACCTAGGATGCATCTATACGATTGTCAGCAATTGGGCATTGCAATTATGAAACATAAACAAGAGGCCCAAGAGGGCCTGAGGACGCTCTACTGACTCATAGTGGCCGTAGCACTTTTTGAAATTCGACAATATTTACCCTCTTTGGGGGGTCATCTTTACAACTTTTGGATAAATACCCTCACCACACCCATACTGAACAAAAACTTAATTGCTATAAAAAGGAAATACTTTAAATTCCCATACCATTCATCTTTAAAAAAAATAAAATCCCCTGTAAAAAAAACCTATACAACCCAGTCCCTTAATTTGTCAGAACTTCAATCACCCACTCATACCGATTTGTTATGAGCAGAAATGATTCAAATCTTAAAAAAGAAGTTTTTTTGTACACATGGATGCAAAATGAAAACAAGGGGCCCAAGAGGGCCTGAGGATGCTCTACTGACTCATAGTGGCCATAGCACTTTTTGAAATTCTCCTACGCAATAGAAACATCGGGGTCATTTTTAACCCTAGGGACACCATTTGAATAAATCTAACAAAACTATAGCTGGTCATCATTACTACATCATTACAAATCTTTGGGCTGTTCATGAGAAGAACAGTTTTTAAGTTTTTTGACTATTTTAAGTAATGGTTGCCATTTTGAATTTTAGATAGAAAAAAAATCTTATGTATAGTCTCCTATGTAATAGAAACATCCATGTGAAGTTTCATTTTAATTGGCCAAGTCGTTTCAGAATAAATGAAAAAAAAAAGAGAATTTTCTGTTTTCCCATAGTATCCCTTTATAAAATTCTAAGTCCCCTTACAGGGTCCCTATAAATTTTAGCCCTTAAATTCTTATCTACAATCAAACCCCTACACATAGGGATAATTTATATCAAATATGTCTAAACCTGACATAATGGTTCTTAAGAAAACGATTTTAGTAATTCCAAATTTGTACCCTTTTGGGACACTTCCTGACCCCTCAAGACATAGGAACCCAGTCATTTTTACAAATCTGAACATCCTTCACCTAACAATGCTTTTGTGAAGATATAGGCAAAATCATTTCCATTTAAAAAAAGATATAAAAAATTATTATATTGACATGTGTCCCCTAATTAAACCCTTTGGGCGGGGTCATTTTTAACCCTAGGGACACCATTTGAACAAATCTACCAAAACTATAGTTGGTCATCATTATAACATAAACATTTTAAAAATCTGTTGGGCCATTCATGAGAAAAGATTTTTTAAGTTTTGGACTATTTTTAGTAATGGTGGCCATCTTGAATTTCAGATCGAAAAAAAATCTTCTGTATAGTCTCCTATGCAATAAAAACATCAATGTGAAGTTTGTGTTAAATTGGCCTAGTGGTTTCAGAATAAATGAAAAAAAAAGAAAAGAATTTTCTGTTTTCCCATAGTATCCCTATGTAAAATTCTAAATCCCCTTACAGGAACCCTATACATTTTAGCCCCTAAATTCTTATCTGCAATCAAACCCCTACACATAAGGATAATTTATGCCAAATATGAACAAATCTGACATACCGGTTCTTAAGAAAACGATTTGAGTTATTCCCAATTTTTACCCGTTTGGGGCCTCTCTTGACCCCTAAAGACAGTGAAACCCAGTCATTTCTACAAATCTGAACCTCCTTCACCAAACAATGCTTCTGTGAAGATAAGGCAAAATCATTTCTATTTAAAAAAAAAAAAAAAAAAAAAAAAATTATAAAGACGTGTCCCCTAATTGAACCCTCGGGACTGGGTCATATTTAACCCTAGGGTCGACACCATTTGAGCAAATCTAACAAAACTATAGTTGGTCATCATTACTACATAAACATTTTGAAAATCTCTTTGGCCGTTCATGAGAAAAAGATTTTTTAAGTTTTAGACTATTTTTAGTAATGGCGACAATCTTGAATTTCAGATCGAAATAAAAGAAATCTTCTTTATAGTCTCCAATGCAATAGAAACATCCATGTGAAGTTTTAGTTTAATTGGTCAAGTGGTTTAAGATAAAGTGCTGCTAACAGACGACAGATGTCAGACGACAGATGACAGACAACGGACAATGCGTCATCACATAAGCACTTCTGGCCTTTGGCCAGTAGAGCTAAAAATCAGTTTTCCCTATAATATTCCTATGTAAATGTCCAATTACAGGACCCCCAATATAACCCAGCCCCTTGATATGCAGAATCTTCAATCTCTGCTGATGTAAGGATAATTTATATCAAATATGAACTAGTTTGACTGAAAGGTTATTTAGAGGAAAATTCCCAATTTTAACCTTATTGCCCATCCGCCCCATGGCCTCTTATGGGAATTCAATCCTCTTTATTGAACAAAATCAAATTTATTGTTACAAGACAATGCTTTAGATCTCAACTTGAACAACATATTTACCCAAATGGACAAAAATATGAGAATTGTCCATTTTCTCATAGTATTCCTGTGTAAAACTCAAAGACCCCTTACAAGGACTCTATACATCCCAGTGTCCCTTGATTTGTACAAACTTAGATTTCTTAATCATAAGGATAATTTAAATCAAATATTAACAAATTTGACTGGCCGGTTGTTGAAAATAAGATTTATGACAATGTTCAACTTAATCATATTGTTACCCCACCAGGCCCCTTTTAGAAAGTCAATCCTTCGTAGTGAACACAATCATATTTGTTATGACTAGAATTTGCTTCAAAACTCAAACTAAATAAAAAAAAATTAATAAAAAAGAGAATTTTCTGTTTTCCAATAGTATTCCTATATAAAACTCAAAGTCCCCTTACAGGGCCCTATAAATTCAAGACCCTTGATTTGTACAAACTTTAAACCCATACTCATTGGGATAATCCATATCAAATATGAACAAATTTGACTGACCAGTTGTTGAGTAGAAGATTTTTGAAAATTTTCTATTTTAACCCTTTTTTGACCCACCCTGGCCCCTTATGGAAAGTCAATTCTCCTTATTGAGCAAAATCTTATTTCCATTACTAGATGATACTTCAGAACTCAAAATGAATAACAATTTTGCTTAAATAGATAAAAAAAAGAATATTCTGTTTTCCCACAGTATTCCTATGTAAAATTCTGGCTAAACAAGCGACAGATATTACGGAGAGCATTCTCCTTCCCATTAGGTAATATCCCACTATGTTTATTTCGTCACTCACAGTTATGCAGTGTATTAAGTTCTTTTGTTCTCTGTTTATAAAAATACTTTTAAGTTGCATACAAGCAGTTATCACATACACCTTATTAAACAATCATGGTGATTGCATAAGTTACAGTTTAAATATCAGTATCATGATCCACAATACATCCCGACTTAAATATTTCAATAGCATCGCTTTTAGTTTCACAGGCAATTTGTATCGTGATACATATCATTTGGAAAATAAAGTATCACGATACGCATAGCAGATGAAAAAAATGCCAATGCACAGCCCTAATATTTTCTATTGCTTTTTTTATTGTCAGGTCGATAAAAATAGATAAAATTAAAAATATTCAGCACTTTTTCTTGCAAATAACAAAACATCTGTAAAAAGGGATGCCCTTTAACTTACAAAACAAGGATCTAAATGCATATCAGTTTATAAATTTAGATGACATCAATGATAACAATTTAACATAATCATTATTGTTTTTTATTGAATGGGGTTTAACGCCCATGTCACCACATTTTAGGTAATATATGGCATATATAGGTCTCAGTAACTATAGGAGTCAATTGTGTGACAAGAAAGAAAGCTCAATAACCATACAAGTCAACTTTGTGACAAGACAAAAAGCTCAATTACTATATAAGTCACATTTGTGACGAGAAAGAAAGCTCAACTACCACATAAGTCAACTTTGTGACAAGAAAGGAAGCTCAATTACCACATAAGTCAACTTTGTGACAAGAAAGAAATCTCAAAAACCATATAAGTCAACTTTGTGACTAGAAAAAAAGCTCAGTTACCATACAAGTCAGTAGTGTGACAAGAAAAAAAGCTCAATTAACATATAAGTCAATTTTGTGACAAGAAAGAAAGCTCAATTACCATACAAGTCAGTAGTGTGACAAGAAAGAAAGCTCAGTTACCATACAAGTCAGTAGTGTGACAAGAAAGAATGCTAAATTACCAAATAAGTCAACTTTGTGACAAGAAAGAAACCTCAATTACCACATAAGTCAACTTTGTGACAAGAAAGAAAGCTCGATTACCATACAAATCAATTGTGTGACAAGAAATAATGCTCAATTACCATACAAGTCCACTTTATGACAAGAAAGAAAGCTCAATTACCATATGAGTCAACTTTGTGACAAGAAAGAATGCTCAATTACCAAATAAGTCAACTTTGTGACAAGAAAGAAAGCTCAATTACCATATGAGTCAACTTTGTGACAAGAAAGAAATCTCAGTTACCATATAAGTCAACTTTATGACAAGAAAGAATGCTCATTTACCATATCAGTCATCACTGTGGCAAGAAAGAATGCTCAATTACCACATAAGTCAACTTTGTGAAAAGAAAGAAGCCTCAATTACCACATAAGTCAACTCTGTGACAAGAAAGGAAGCTCAATTACCATATAAGTCAACTTTGTGACAAGAAAGAAATCTCAAAAACCATATAAGTCAACTTTTCGACAAGAAAGAGTTCTCAATTACCACATGAGTCAATTTTGTGACATGAAATAATGCTCAATTACTATTGTTTTGCAATATTCAACAAAGTCAGATTTGAATCAACCAAGACACTGAATGGCTTTGGTACAAACCTTTGATCTTCTTGATTGCATCTTCCACTGAATCACCGTAGATTACGTTCCTCACATCTGCATTGTCCAACTCTTTTTTGATTTCAGGCTGAAATATAAATCAAAATTATGTAAGAATTCCATAACCAGTAGCAATTATCAGATTTCATTTTTAACATGATATGAAACAATTTGACAGACATTAAGCTCTCCACATGTAAATAAAATAAAATCATCCATGTTTTATTATTTTGCGAAGGTACCTTCAGATATTAAAGGTACCTTCAGATGTTAAAGGTACCTTCAGAGGTTGAAGGTACCTTCAGAAAATTAGCAGTATATTAAGATCCATCAGATGATAAAGCATTCAGACATTTAAGTGAAGAAGGGTAAAGTGCCTACAAAATGTGCAGTAAAGTAGAGTACCATTTGTTGATAATATTGTAGTATAATAAAATACCTTCATATTTTAAAGGTGAAATATATCAAAGTACCTTCAGTTAAAGGTGAAGTATAGTGAAGTTGCTTCAGTGTTCAAGTTGAAGCAAAGACAAATGTATAATTTGTTAAGGTAAGGTATAGTACATGATTTTCAAATGTTAAAAGTGAAGTAACGTTAAGTACCTTCATATTTTAAAGCTGAAGTACAGTAAAGAACCTTCAGATGTTAAAAGTAAAGTATAGTAAAGAACCTTCAGATGTTAAAAGTAAAGCATAGTAAAGTACCTTCAGATGTTAAAAGTAAAGTATAGTAAAGTACCTTCAGATGTTAAAAGTAAAGTATAGTAAAGTACCTTCAGATGTTAAAAGTGAAGTATAATAAAGTACCTTCAGATGTTAAAGGTGAAGTATAGTAAAGTACCTTCAGATGTTAAAGGTGAAGTGTAGTAAAGTAAATTCAGATGTTAAAAGTAAAGTAAAGTAAAGTATCTTCATATGTTAAAGGTGAAGTGTAGTAAAGAACTTTCAAATGTTAAAGGTGTAGTATAGTAAAGTGCCTTCAGATGTTAAAAGTAAAGTATAGTAAAGAATATTCAGATGTTAAAGGTGAAATATAGTAAAGTACTTTCAGATGTTAAAGGTGAAGTACAGCAAGGTACCCACAGATGATAAAGGTGAAGTAAAGTAAGGTACTGACAGATGTTAAAGGTGAAGTACAGTAAGGTATCTACAGATGTTAAAGGTGAAGTACAGTAAGGTACCGGCAGATGTTAAAGGTGAAGTACAGTAAGGTACCTACATATGTTAAAGATGAAGTACAGTAAGGTACCTACAGATGTTAAAAGTGAAATACAGAAAGGTACCTACAGATGTAAATCATGAAGTACAATAAGGAACCTACATAAGTTAAAGGTAAGTACAGCAAGGTACCAACAGATGTTAAAGGTGAAGCACAGTAATGTATCCACAGATGTTAATGGTGAAGTACATTAAGGGACCTACAGATGTAAAAGGTGAAGTACAGCAAAGTACCAACAGATGCTAGAGGTGAAGTACAGTAAGGTACCTACAGATGTTAAAGGTGAAGTATGATTAGGTACCCACAGCTGTTAAAGGTGAAGTATGATAAGATACCCACAGCTGTTAAAGGTGAAGTACAGTAAGATACCTACAGATATTAAAGGTGAAGTACAGCAAGGTACCAACAGATGCTAGAGGTGAAGTACAGTAAGGTACCTACAGATGTTAAAGGTGAAGTATGATAAGGTACCCACAGCTGTTAAAGGTGAAGTATGATAAGAAACCACAGCTGTTAAAGGTGAAGTACAGTAAGGTATCTACAGATGTTAAAAGTGAAGTACAGTTAGGTAGCTACAGATGTTTAAGGTGAAATACAGTAAGGTACCTGCAGATGTTAAAGATGAACTACTCTAAGGTACCTACAGATGTTAAAGGTGAAGTACAGCAAGGTACTTACAGATGTTAAAGGTGCAGTACAGCAAGGTACTCACAGATATTATAGGTGAAGTACGGTAAGGTACCCACAGATGTTAAAAGTGAAGTACAGTAAGGTATCCGCAGATATTAAAGGTGAAGTACAGTAAGGTATCTACAGATGTTAAAGGTGAAGTACAGTAAGGTACCTACAGACATCAAAGGTGAAGTATGATAAGGTACCCACAGCTGTTAAAGGTGATGTATGGTTAGGTACCTACAGATGTTAAAGATGAAGTACTGTATGGTACCTACAGTTAATAAGGGTGAAGTACATACAGGTACCTACAGAGGTTAAAGGTGAAGTAGGCTAAGGTACCCACAGATGTTAAAGGTGAAGTGTGGTAAGGTACCTACATATGTTAAAGATAAAGTACAGTAAGGTACCCACAAATGTTAAAGGTGAAACACAGTAAGGTACCCACAGATGTTAAAGGTGACATACAGCAAGGTACCAACATATGTTAAAGGTGAAGTACAGTTAGGTACCTACAGATGTTAAAGGTGAAGTACAGAAAGATACCTACAGATGTTAAAGGTGAAGTACAGTAAGGTACCTACAGATGTTAAAGGTGAAGTACAGTAAGATACCTACAGATGTTAAAGGTGAAGTACAGTAAGGTAACGGCATATGTTAAAAGTGAAGTACAGTAAGATACCTACAGATGTTAAAGGTGAAGTACAGTAAGGTACCTACAGATGTTAAAGGTGAAGTACAGTAAGATACCTACAGATGTTAAAGCTATAAGGTTATTCAGTTTTATGTATAGCTACAATTATCTGTCGAGGTTTAAAATGACACAAAAACTACAATACATACCAATGTGCATGCCATCGCAAAGAAAACTCCTTTTCTTTTAAACTCAGTAATTATCCCAATGAATCCCTGTAAAGGAGAGTATTATATTAAATTATTCACTAAACTATCTAATGATAAGAAAGGAATGCATTTAATATCATACGTAACAAAACTCAACTTTTCAGATGGACATACAAGGGACAACCATCACTATGTCATATGAAATAAACCTGAAATCATGTGACCTATTAAAACATCCAAAGATGCATTGTAATTTTAATTGGGAACATCATTTTAGTTAACCTGGGTGCATAGGTCTAGTTAAGAAATCCCGTTTTCATATATAATTTTGATGTGTTTTTATAGATATTCCTAAGGCAGTTAGGACTCGGTGAAAATATCTTAGCATGGTACAATGGAAAAAACAAATTTGGTTTCGGCAATTATGAAATTTGGTAAGAACCTGCCATACTGCCATTAAAGTTTATACAGTATACTTTCTGAGTACACCAGCACTGTCACCAATTGCAGATCAGTGCCTTGCTTAGGATAACGTTGAATAACCACACGGTTATCTCATTCTAATGCATGCAATACCATACACACCACTAAATAATGTCTAGAAGAAAACAGAAAACATAGCTATAGATAATGGATAGATTGAGTATTTAGCATAATTTTTATGCAATCGAGGGCTAACAGATGATCATTCAATGTAACCACTGTTTCCTGGGATCCTGAAAGGTTAACCAGTACTCAAGTACACCCCATCTCTGCAAGTAACTGATAACTTCACCACCTGAATCAGCGGTGAGAGATGAATAATAATGAGACACATATCGTATATCAACTATCACAGACAGGCGGGGAATTTAAACTCAGGACCCCTGGATTGATAGTCAGATGCATCACCGACTGAGCTAACATGAGTGCTGAGTATTTAATTAAGGTACTTAACACTTGGCACACAAGTATTGACTGTTTTTCGTAGCCTAGTGGATAAGGTGTCGGCCTCGAAAGCATGAAGTTGAAGATTCAAATCCCCATGGAAGCACTTGGGTTTTTCTGATGCGGCCAGTTCCCCACCTTGCAGCTAGTTAAATTGACGTGTACTGAATGTCTAACAGCCTGACATCTATGATAGCTTTCAGGAAATAACTGTGTACAGCATAAGGGTGTCTCATAAGCTCAGTGTTGCTGGCCCTTCCATAAGGGATGACACTATAATAAACAAACACTATTGAAGGTACCAGTAACAGTACATACCTGAATCGTCGTATAATCTAATCCTGAGGCAAGATGGGTACAGTCTAACACCACAGATCTTGGGTTCTCATCATCTACATTAAGATAAAATTACAAATGATCAGCATACAAAGAAAGTCTCTTGTTTGAAGTTGCTTATAACAACTGCCACAAGCATTAATCAAATGGGCCAAATTTTAACATTACATCATTATATATTTTTTATATACTTTTCACCTTGAGCTTTGCTCAGATGAGCTAAAAACTACAGGTGAATAATTATATAAAACTACAAACAAATATAAAAAAAATACAGGTGAATATCTAAAACTACAAGTGAATAAAAGAACTACAGATGAATATAAAAAACTACAGGTGAATATATAAAACTAAAGGTAAATATTAAAAAAACTACAGGTGAATATCTAAAACTACAGGTTGATAGAACAAGAAATGTCACTAGTAAGCGTGCATGCCCCCCAAATGGTCTATGAAATTTATAATAGGTAGCAATGTATCCATGAATATCAAGAGTCATGGACTGATTTTTCAGACTAGACACACAATTTCATGTTTTTTCACATTAAAGTTGACCTTTGTATAACCTTGACCATAACATCTAATGTAATGGCCTAGGTATCTCTACAGTTAAATGCAGGTGACACATCATCATGACATGTCAATCACTTGTATCAAGCTATTTTAAAATCCCTCCATGTATAACAAAGTTACAAACAAGAAATGAAATATCAAACAAACTGAAAGTGTAACCTTGACCTCTGAGGTAAAGTTCTGGATCTTAACGCGACACTTTTGTCATGTCATGTTGATAAATTGATAAATTGGCCAAGTGTTTATGAAATCAATCCATGTATGATAAAGTTACAAACTGGACTTGAAATCTCAAACAGACTCAAAGTGTTGTTGAACAAACTCAAAGTGTGACCTTGGCCTTTGAGGTACGGGTATTGGTCTTACGTGCGACACATCGTCATGTCATCTTGATCAATTAAGCCCAGTTAAAGACAAAGTTACAGACCAGACACAAAACATCAAATAAATTGAAAGTGTGACTTTGACCTTTAAGGAATGTTTCTGGGTCTTACACGCTACACTTCATCATGTCATGTTGATCAACTCAGCCAAGTGTTTTTGAAATTTATCCATGGGTGTTATGCTCAACATGTCATCATGTTAAGTTGATCATTTTTAGTAAGTATTTATAAAATCAATCTATGCATGACAAAGTTACGAAATTTCACACAGATTCAAAGTGTTGTCAAACAAACTCAAAGAGTGACCTTGACCTTTAAGGTACGGGTGTGGGTCTTACGCATGACATGTTGTCATGTCATGATGGTGAATTGAGCCAAGTGTTTTTGAAAAAGTAAAAGATAGGACACGAAATCTCAAGCAGATTTAAAGTGTCGTCAAACAAAGTTAAACTGTGACCTTGACCTTTGAAGTGGGAGTATGGGTGTTACACGCAACACGTCATCATGTTATGTTGATCATTTGTAGCAAGAATTTATAAAAAAAAATCATCTCTGCAGTTACAGGCCGGACACGAAATCTCACACAGATTCAAAGCGTTGTCAAACAAACTCAAAGTATGACCTTGACATTTGAGGTACATGTATGGGTCTTATGCATGATATGTCGTCATATCATGCTGATGAATTGAGCAAAGTGT
The DNA here is from genome assembly GCA_029582155.1 of Panopea generosa. Lineage (NCBI taxonomy): Eukaryota > Metazoa > Mollusca > Bivalvia > Adapedonta > Hiatellidae > Panopea > Panopea generosa. Next base: position 38,524,456 of record CM055895.1, on the reverse strand, counting down.
TTTTGAATTTATCTATAGGTGACAAAGTTACAGACCAGACACTAAATCTCACACAGGCTCAAACTGCAAAGTGTGACCTTGACATTTTAGGTACAGGTGTATGTGTTATGTGCGACATGTCGTCATGTCATGCTGATGAATTGAGCAATGTGTTTTTGAAATTTATCCATAGGTGACAAAGTTACAGACCTGACACAGAATCTCAAGCAGACTGAAAGTGTTGTCAAAGTTAAATTGTAACCTTGACCTTTGATGTAAGAGTCCGGGTGTTACACGCTACACATCGTCATGTTATGCTTATGTAGCAAGAACTAACAAAATCCAACTATGCATGACAACGTTACAAGCCAGACACGAAATACTGGACAGAAGGAAGGATGGATGCTGCGATTACGCTGGGGTATAAAAACCTTCAGGTGAATATGAAAAACTTCAGGTGAATATATTAATCTACAGGTGAATATAAAAAACTACAAAATTATATAAAACAGACAATATGATATATAAATCTGCAAGAGTAAATAAACTACACAAATTAAAATGATATAAACCTCTGTTCATTTCTTTTTCTACTTTCATCTGTATGTACTCCACTGCTGGAAATCGTATTGCTTGATCGAAAGTCACAACAATGGAATCAAGATAGTGCACCTGAAACACAAAATAAACAATCAGTGATGAGTCAAGCCAACATGTTTTAGAAAGCATCTGTATATACAGGTCAAACATGTATTTAGACATCTACAATCTAAAGTAATCAAACCAGTCACTCTTAAAGTTGGTCAAACTTGTGTTAGAAGTCACTCTCTAAAGAGATCACACCTATATATAAACAGTCATTCTCTAAAATGGTAAAACCTGTATTAGACAGTCACTCTCTAAATTGGTCAAACATGCATTAGACAGTCACTCTCTAAAATGGTAAAACCTGCATTAAACAGTCACTCTGTAAAGAGGTCACAACTATGTTAGACGGTCACTCTCTAAAATAGTAAAAAACTGTGTTATAGAAAATCACTCTGTAAAGAAGTCACACCTATGTAATACAGTCCCCAGCTAAAGAAGTCACACCTATGTAAGACAGTCACTCTCTAAAGAAGTCATACCTATGTAAGACAGTCAACAGCTAAAGAAGTTACACCTATGTAAGACAGTCACTCTCTAAAGAAGTCATACCTATGTAAGACAGTCAACAGCTAAAGAAGTTACACCTATGTAAGACAGTCACTCTCTAAAGAAGTCATACCTATGTAAGACAGTCCCCAGCTAAAGAAGTCACACCTATGTAAGACAGCCACTCTCTAAAGAAGTCAAACCTATGTAAGACAGTCACTCTCTAAAGAAGTTACACCTATGTAAGACAGTCACTCTCTAAATAAGTCACACCTATGTAAGACAGTCACCAACTAAAGAAGTCAAACCTATGTAAGACAGTCACCATCTAAAAAAAGTCAAACCTATGTAAGACAGTCACCACCTAAAGAAGTCACGCCTATGTAAGACTGTCACTGTCTAATGAGGTCACACCTGTGTAAGACAGTCACTGTTTAAAATGGTAAGACAGTCACTATCTAAAATGGTAACACCTGTGCTAGACAGTCACTCTCTAAAGAGGTCACACCTGTGTAAGACAGTAACTCTCTAAAGAAGTCACACCTATGTAAGACAGTCACTCTCTAAAGAAGTCAAACCTATGTAAGACAGTCAACAGCTAAAGAAGTCACACCTATGTAAGACAGTCACTCTCTAAAGAAGTTACACCTATGTAAGACAGTCACTCTCTAAAGAAGTCACACCTATGTAAGACAGTCACCAGCTAAAGAAGTCAAACCTATGTAAGACAGTCACCATCTAAAGAAGTCACACCTTTGTAAGACAGTCACCATCTAAAGAAGTCACGCCTATGTAAGACTGTCACTGTCTAAAGAGGTTACACCTGTGTAAGACAGTCACTGTCTAAAATGGTAAGACAGTCACTATCTAAAATGGTAACACCTGTGCTAGACAGTCACTCTCTAAAGAGGTCACACCTGTGTAAGACAGTCACTGTCTAAAATGGTAAGACAGTCACTGTCTAAAATGGTAACACCTGTGTTAGACAGTCACTCTTAAGAAGTCACTCTATTTAAGAAGTCACTCTCTAAATGGTAAAACCTGTATTAGACAGTCACTCTCTAAATGGTAAAACTTGTGTTAGACAGTCACTCTGTAAAGAGGTCACAACTATGTTAGACGGTCACTCTCTAAAATAGTAAAAAACTGTGTTAAACAGTCACTCTCTAAATAGTAAAACCTGTGTTAGACAGTCACTCTCTTAATAGTAAAACCTGTGTTAGACAGTCATTCTCTAAAGAAGTCACACCTATGTAAGACAATCACTATCTAAAATGGTAAAACCTGTGTTAGACAGGCACTGTCTAGTGCAGACCTTTTGTAATGCAGTCAGACCTGTGTATAGGCAGATAGCAATAGCATCTAAACAAGTAAACTACGGTTTAACTTCTTTCTTTTTAATCAGTCTATCAATTAATTAATTATTAAGGATGATAAGGTATAGTTCCAATTACGATTATTATCACATTCCTTGTCAAATGAATTTTTAATTGTACCATTAATTTATCAATTTAAGGTTATTATTAGGGTAGCAAGGTCACATAAGTCATGGGGTCATTATATACAGTTAACTGATTAACTTGAATATATAAGACTGTCAATCAAATGAACTATTTAAACAATTTAAAGTTCCACCCCATTATTATTATTTAAGCAATCATGGTTACCGTAGTAACAAAAAAATCAGTAATTAAACCAACAATAGCACATACATGTACATGTGTGATGTAATAAGATCAAAGAATTGATTTATTTATACAATATGGACAGTCTTTAATGACCATTCAAGAAAATCAGGTAAAAATGTAACATAAGACAGGGGAATATAACAGCCAACAAAATAAAGACGTTACTCATTAATTGTCCAGATTATGAACAGTATCTAGTATATGACATGTTTTGTTAACATTTGGTATTAGTTTGATTGATTGAATATTTAGTGTCATGTTATGCCATTGAGGAATAACAGATGATCAGTTAACCTAACCACTGTTTCCTGGGATGACCTTGATTCTGAAGGATTCACACCACTATTATCTCCCTTGAATACTCTGGACCTACAGATGAAGGAGATACAAATAAAACTTTAGTTCTCTTTTTCTTCATTTTTCAGGGCTTTGTATTGCTGTGATTTAATTTTTCCTACAATGTGTTAAATGATCAGTATTTTAGAAATTTGATGCTGATACCAGACTTTGGGGCAATTCTGTATAATTTCGGATTGTTGGATCGAACCGCATCGGGGTCGAATAATTGACATATTATTACTCTGGAAATTGATAGGTCTCACAAAAGCATTGAGCTTAAAAAAAAAAAAAACCTGGTCAAGGTATGCTTTTTCCCTTTCATAATTGCATATCTTGAACAAGTGAAGAATTTAAACCCAGACACATGCTACAGATTTTGTTTTTTCACTGTGTTTTGGACAAAAATGTTACAATGGAGCCCTATGGGAAATGTAATAGTGGTGTGAGACTTAAAATGTTAACCAGTACTTGAGCCAATCTCATCTACGCAAGTAACTGATAACTTTCCCACTTGAATCAGCGGTGACAGACGAATGATAATGAGACATAATGTTGTTTATCATTCATCATGGAGATTGTTGCCGAGTGGGGATTTGAACTCACGACCCTGGATTTGGTATTAGACACTGAGAATTAAATTTAACCATATCAATTATTGTATATGCTACTTTAAGATGGATTTACATGTAAATATCATGATTGTTGTCAACTATACTTGTTTTCATATCCATTAATGTTGTAATATCTGTTTTCCCTAACTTTATTGTGTAATTATTGTGATAGAAATTCTTACGCACCTTATACATGATATTTATGCTTCAGCAATTTGGAGGAAAACAAATTGGTTTTGTTGTCAGTTACAATTTTAAAGTTGTGTATGCCATTTTGAAATTTCACCATATAAACCCAGGGACCTTCTGGAAAATACCCACAACCCACATATACTGGACAAAAATTATCTAAATTCCAAGTTTCCATACTATTTCAATATAAAAAATAAAGTCCCCTTACAGGACCCGTATACATCCCAATCTCTTGAGTTGTCTTGACTTCAATCCACTACTCATAATGATTTGTCCAAACTTCAATCCCTTACTCATAAGGAGTTGTCCAAACTTCAATCCCTTACTCATAATGATTTGTCCAAACTTCAATCCATTACTCATAAGGAGTTGTCCAAACTTCAATCCCTTACTCATAAGGAGTTGTCCAAACTTCAATCCCCTACTCATAATGATTTGTCCAAACTTCAATCCCTTACTCATAAGGAGTTGTCAAAACTTCAATCCCCCTACTCATAATGATTTGTTCAAACTTCAATCCCCTACTTACAATGATTTGTCCAAACTTCAATCCCCCTACTTACAATGATTTGTCCAAACTTCAATCCCCCTACTCATAATGATTTGTCCAAACTTCAATCCCCCTACTCATAAGGAGTTGTCAAAACTTCAATCCCTTACTCATAATGATTTGTCCAAACTTCAATCCCCCTACTTACAATGATTTGTCCAAACTTCAATCCCCCTACTCATAATGATTTGTCCAAACTTCAACCCCCCTACTCATAAGGAGTTGTCAAAACTTCAATCCCCCTACTCATAATGATTTGTCCAAACTTCAATCCCCCTACTTACAATGATTTGTCCTAACTTCAATCCCCCTACTCATAATGATTTGACCAAACTTCAATCCCCTTACTCATAAGGAGTTGTCAAAACTTCAATCCCTTACTCATAATGATTTGTCCAAACTTCAATCCCACTACTCATAAGGAGTTGTCCAAACTTCAATCCCCATACTCATAAGAATTTGCTTTGTTCAGACAATGCTTTAGATCCCAAACTTTTCTGGACAAATGGATACGAAAATGAAAAAAAAAAATTCTTATGTAAAAGTAAATGTCCCTATACATCCCAGCCCCTTGATTTAAAGAATCTTCAATCCCTTGCTGATGTAAGGATAATCTATATTGCATAATATAAACAAAGATATCAACCTTTTTTTTTTTAAAAATTACATTGTCATTTAAAAGGAGTGCTCTATGCACTGTTCAACCAATTGACCTGACACAGGCTGTAAATCAAATAATTAACAATTAATATTGTTTCTGCCATTTCCTTGCGGTCTCATAGTAAACACTACATTGTATTTACTTGGACAAACAACACCTTGTGGCCAGTGGGTGGAGTAATAGCCACTCTCACATCAGGTCAATTACATACAGGTATTAGTTGTTATTTATGATTAAATTTAGATTCTATCATCAATTAAAAAGAGTGTTAGTAAGAATCACTGGCAGGGAGCCTAACAATGTACACTATTATCTGAGTGTCAACAATGTACACTATTATCTGAGTGAAAACAATGTACACTATTATCTAAGTGTAAACAATGTACACTATTATCTGAGTGTAAACAATGCAAACTATTATCTGAAAGTCAACAATGTACACAATTATCTGAGTGTAAACAATGTTCACTATTATCTTAGTGTAAACAATGCTAACTATTATCTGAGTGTAAACAATGTAAACTATTATCTTAGTGTAAACAATGTACACTATTATCTGAATGTAAACAATGTACACTACTACCAGAGTGTAAACATTGTTAACTGTAATCTGAGTGTAAACATTGTAAACTGTTATATGAGTGTAAACAGTGTTCACTGTTTTCTAAGTGTAAACATTGTAAACTGTTATCTGAGTGTAAATAATGTACACTATTATCTGAGCATAAACAATGTATACTGTTATCTGAATGTAAACATTGTACACTGTTATCTGAGTGTAAACAATGTATGTTATTATCTGAGTGTAAACAATGTAAACTTTTATCTGAGTGTAAACAATGTGTACTATTATCTGAGTGTAAACAATGTAAACTTTTATCTGAGTGTAAACAATATAAACTTTTATATGAGTGTAAACAATGTACACTATTATATGAGTGTAATTAATGTACACTTTTATCTGAGTTTTAACAATGTACACCGTTATCTGAGTGTAAACATTGTACACTGTTATCTGAGTGTAAACAATGTACACTATATCTGATTGTTAACAATGTACACATTTTTATCTCAGTGTAAGCAATGTACACTTTTATCTGAGTGTAAACAATGTAAACTATCATCTGAGTGTAAACATTGTACACTATTATCTGAGTGTAAACAATGTAAACTATTATATGCGTGTAAACAATGTAAACTATTATCTGAGTGTAAACAATGTACACTATTATCCGAGTGTCAACAATATACACTATTATCTGAGTGTTAACAATGTACTATTATCTGAGTGTCAACAATGAAAACTTATATGTGAGTGTCAACAATGTACACTATTATCTGAGTGTAAACAATGTACTATTATCTGAGTGCAACAATGAAAACTATTATCTGAGTGTAAACAATGTAAACTATTATCTGAGTGTAAACAATGTAAAGTAGTATCTGAGTGTAAAAAATGTACTAGTATCTGAGTGTCAACAATATAAACTATTATCTGAGTGGAAACAATGTAGTGCCAACAATGTACACTATTATTTGAGTGTAAACAATGCAAACTATTATCTGAGTGTCAACAATGTAAACTATTATCTGAGTGTAAACAATGTAAAGTAGTATCTGAGTGTAAAAAATGTACTATTATCTGAGTGTAAACAATGTACACTTTTATCTGAGTGTAAACAATGCAAACTATTATCTGAGTGTCAACAATGTACACGTTTATCTGAGTGTAAAAATGTACTATTATCTGAGTGTAAACAATGTACTATTATCTGAGTGTCAACAATGTAAACTATTATCTGAGTGCAAGTTATTTGCTAACTCATCTTGGTCTGCAGTGTTTATAATCAAGTCAAAAGTTAGTATGAAGCATTCAACACCACAAGTTAATACAAAACAAAACCATAACCCATCTGCAGCATATACAAATAACATTAATATTTACTGATCCTCAATTTATTATTTTTAACTGAACAAACAAGGACCAATAACTAGATTGAATTATGGTTAACAACTGTGCAAGCCTTGTAAAAATCTAGTGTAAATGAATATTAACTTTTGTGTTTACTAAAGATTATATACAATGTTACTCTGACACCCCAGAAGTTGTCACATTGTGTAGCAACAAGGATTTCAAAAGTTTTCAGTTTATATTTAAAATTTCTCAAAAAAATCAGAATGAAACTGTAAGCCCCATTATGATGAAAGGATGGTTTCATGCATATCCTGATGGTTTAAATGCTCCTTACTTGGCCAGTAACTATCGGGCGCCTGTTTCACCAACATATTAAAGTATATACTAAATACTTAAAAACTTAAAACTAAGAAATAAAGCATCCATGTGATCATGCTGTTAGACTTGTTCCAGTACAATTGCATAATATTATGTTTTCAGTGTCATTAATTATAAAGCAGGTAATTAATATCAGCCAAAATTCACTTAAGTTTTTAAGCATTTAAGTAAATCTAAGAAAATGTTGATATAAACAGAAACCTGATCAATCTAGTTCAACAAGCTCCCATGTGAAAAATTCAGTAACTGGAAGGACATATGACAGACTTACAGTATTCAATAAAGCTCCCTTGAGTGAAATGAAAAAAGAAAAAGAAAAAATCAAACGTAACAAATTACTAACTAGATCTTCATCAATCTACACAAGAAAACTAACTTGAGGTCAGACTCTGAAAGGACATAATGTTGTTTAATATACTTATGTTTTGATCTTTTCCTTTTTAATCAGTTGTAGAAACAATTCATGCTCCAAAGTTTTCCTGGGTAAAACCAGTATTAAGCACATGTGGACAAAGTCTCTTGTTCATAACTGTGGCAGAGGATTTAATCCACAATCCCAGATCATGGGTTCAACACTCTACCACAGGACCAAGGGCTCTCAACATATCCCTTTACCAGTCAGTATCTGACCTTAAACTATTTTTTTTTACTAAGTTAATAATATACTAAGTAAACATCAAAACATTTGCAACTTTGTTAGTAAACAAAACCACCGTGCAGCAGACGACAGAGAGCTGAGTAAAAATGTTACTGTTACATATATATCTGAAGGATCTATTGGAAATACACAGCACATCCAACAAAAGTAAAAATCAGACTCAGTTTTATTAAATCTGTTCATGAGGACTAGTGAAGTATACAATGTGTCTCATTTCCTCTACCACTGGCTTCAATGGTATTCTGCTATCCAGCAACACTACAAGTGCTCCAAACCAGAAGTAATAATACTGAGTTAAAGCAGGTAAAAATATTTGTTTGTTTGAATATTTAGCATCATTTTTATGCCATCAAGGGCTGGTTCAGTTAACCTTACCACTCTCTCCTTGGATTCTGAAAGGTTAACCAGTACTAGAGCATACCCATCTATGCAAGTATCTGATAACTTTCCCACTTTAATCAACAGTGACAGACAAACAACAATGAGACACAATGGTGTACATCAATCATCAAGGATACTGTGGCCAGACAGGGATTCAAACTCACAACCCCTGGTTAGATAGTCAGATGCACTACTGAGCTATCCAAACCTGATTTTTAACAATAGATACATTTTTAATAATAATAAAGATCCAAACTGTATGCAATACAAAAATTCGAAACACATTGTATGACCGAGATTAATTTGTTATTTCAACGCTAAGTTTAACTGATATATTTTAACCACGGCAGCATCGCAGTTTTATTATACACACTAAATCACCAGGTCAGACTATCTTTATCTCAACGCCATAGTAGACTTGAAGAATCTCAATCCCATGGGCGATTTGTACAATCTTAACCCATGGATGACTTAAATAATCTCAACCCCATGGGCGATTTGTATAATCTTAACCCATGGATGACTTGTATAATCTCAACCCCATGGGCGATTTGTATAATCGTAACCAACGGCAGACTTGTATTATCTCAACCCTTTCAAAGGGTTATATAATCTCAACTTCATGAAAGATTCATATAACCTAAAAAAGGACCCATGAAATATTTGTGTAATCTGGACCCTCAAGCAATTGAAAAATGTGTCCCCATGAAAGTTATTTATAACCTGAACCCTATATGAGTTCATAATAATCTCCTTCTATGTAGATATGTAGTTACAACAGTTTTTTACTCAGCCCTCAGAATCTATCAGTATTCTACCTCTGGTTCATTGAATGAGCTTGGGATCTCACTCTGGTATCTATAAATTTTCTGAAACTGAAACCACAGAGTTGGCATGTAGGCAATGAATAAAATATGACTTTTGCTACAAATATAGTACCAGGTCAGACACATTTCAGCACTGACCTACAAGGAAAAATACATATTTTGTTAATGCACTGACGATACATGTATAAGACCTGTTCAATTCAAAACATAACTTTATGAAACCATGAATATTGGAATAATCTCTCCGTACAGGTCCGTGCCAATTGATGATAAGATTTTCAGGCAATATAATAATCACCTATATTCACGACAATGATGTTACAGTCAATGCTGACTATAATATCAAAGCCTTCCTTCATGACTATGTTCCACGTTTGTTTCCTGGACGTAGTATGCTGTTCCATTAAGATTCAGAATCTAGCCACACAGCTACAAAGACCATCTAATTCCTTAATGACTGAAAAGTTAAGCCTGCAGAGTGGGTCTTAGGAACTCATCTGGGATCCCGTCAAGATCCCAATCCAAAACCTTGATGTTAAGGCAAATATATTAAAACGCAACTTTATTCTGATTGACAGAACTGTATCAGTAACATTTGGATATTCCTAGATAATATATCATTTGTGTGACTAAATTGATAACTTTCAGAATTAGAAATAAGTGACTTACTGTAATCTTTGGTCTTGCTACTGGGTACAGCAACATCAGGAGATGAACTCCGATCCCTATCAAAATACCATACTGAAAAAAATAGCAAAAACAGTGTTTTAAAAGTGTATATAAAAAAGATAATTGTATCGTCTTTTAGCTCATTTCGATGTGTATAAGCACTCAACAGCAAAATTTAACATTTAAACTAATATTCTATAACATTTTTATGTGATTGAGGTTTGTAAATTGTTACCCTTACACCATTTCAATATCTTGTCCAAGACTTGTTTGTTTAATCACTTTGCACCTGTTTATTATATTATTATATACTTGTTATTAATCCATAAATGCTTTAATTTGTAAATATTTAACCAAAAATAATAATATTCGTTTTACTATTTGCAAGAACTTTGTATTATTGATATGTCTGAAATACACACACAAGGGATTCAATTCAATTTTCGATTTTCGAATGAAGACTATAGACATGACATAAGTTCATATACAAAGCACATCAGACCATTACATAAATATTTTATTTATTGTAGTATAAACTAAAATACATACATGTTTGTCAGAGAATGGATTTTATACTTGGCAACTTTTTTAAGTATACACCTAGAATTTTTATGATATAATAATAAATAATAGATATAATAAACTGAAATGTGATATACATCTTTATCGATGTTTATTTTTTCAAATCATATCGGATTTGTAACAATCAATGTCAAACTCATTGAGTATATATGTATATTAAAAACATACAATAGGTTTTTGATATTCTCACCTCTATCCCTAGAGCGAAAGATGTAATGAATGTCAATGACCAGGGTATCAGGGCAAGCTCTGAAATAAAAGATACAGATATTCATACTTGCAGCTTTCTAATTGATTGATTGAATATTAAGGGTCATTTTATGCCATCAAGAGCTAACAGATGATCAAGTTAACCTAACCACTGTTTTCTGGGATCCTGGAAGGTTAACCAGTACTCAAGCACACCTCATCTCCACAAGTAAATGTTAACTTTCCCTTGAATCAGTGGTTAGAGATGAATGATAATAAGATGCAATGTTGAATATTAATCATTCTAGAGACTGTGGCCAGGAAGGGTTTTGAACTCATGTCCCTGGATTGATATTCAGACGCGATACCAACTGAACTAACTGGGCCTGGCAAAAAACAAATACATGACATTGTAGTTCCTATCATAAGGGAACAAAGTACAACTATTTACTGGATCAGAAGGAACAAGCCAGGACCAGTTAGCTCAGTCAGTAGTGTGTCTGTTGATCAAACCAGGGGCTGAGGGCATGGTCCGTGGTAGAGCATCAAACCCAGGATATGAGGGTTGTGGGTTTAATCCTTCCCAATAGCTGTGTGTTGTGTCCTTGAGCAAGACACTGATTCTGCACTTATTGAGTACTTGTTCTACCAAGGAAGACTTGAAGCATGATTTGTATAAGTTGTAATAACTTGTTTCACAACCGAAGTAAAATAAATAAGTTTTAAACTAATCAAAGGATTGTGAGTTCAATTCCCCTCCTGGCAACAGTCCCCGTGATGATTGATATATGACATTGCATCTCACTGTCATTTGTTTCTCACTGCTGATTCAAGTGGGAAATTTATCAGTTACTTACAGAGATGGGTGTGCTCAAGTACTGTTTAACCTTCCAGGATCCTAAGAAAAAGTTATTAGATTAACTGTACATCTGTTTACCCAAGATGGCATAAAAATGAAGCTAAATCTGCAAACAAACAGAAGGAATAATGAATTAATTGCTTAATTAGTTTGATCTTTTAATAACCTTAAAAACCCATTAGATTATGATCCATTTTTCTAAAATCACCAGTTGCATGTTTGGTGATCATTTTTAAAATGTTTTTTTAAATTTTTTTTAATATCGTTAGTAACAGTGGCCATCTTGAATTTTAGATAAAATTGTTTTCTGTATAGTTTCACATATATGAGAAACATCTATGTTAAGTTTGAGAATAACTAGCCTTGTGGTTTTAGAGAAAGTGCTGCCTGCAAATAGATGCTGACAATCAATGGATGACAGATGCTGGCGACCCATAAATGCACAGTCACATAAACCCCTCTGACCTTTGGCCAGTGGAGCTAAAAATAAGTTTCTTTATAGCGCAGTCCAGAACCCCAAACCTATTATTATGCAGGTTTTCTATGGCTCGCAATTTTAAAATTAATATTTCCAACCAGATTTATTTCAAATACTGCTATAACACCCACTAAGTCAACTGTTAAAAGTGCAACCTCAATGCAATGTACCTATATTTGCAAAGTCCTTTTATTCTTTCTTTTTTGACCACGACAATGCTCATGTGTCAACTTCATCCAAAATATGCAATGTACCTATATTTGTGAAGTCATTTCTTTCAATTTTTTTCACTATGACAATGCTCATGTGTTAACTTCATCCAGATAATGCAAACTTACATTAATTTTCATATAACATGACATAGGTGCATCTGCTTTGATGAAAACTTTCTAACAGTATTAAATATCACAGGAATGAAAGACGTATAAAAAAATCAACGTCTCAGTGACTTACTGCTTGCATGTTCAAAGAGCATGACAAAATCAGTTATGATTACAATGACAATAGATATAGGGCATAGGTTTATTATAAAAGGCATAAAGTTTCATAACTAAATTCATTATACAGTTATTCAATTTACATAATAATTATACACATACATAATATTTGAATTAAATAATCGTATACAGTTAATATATTAATATACCGTATTCCCTCCCAATAAATGCTCCTGGAACAATTACAAACAAAATACATTACATTTACCTTCAAGTTGGATAGTTTGCAGGTTGTTGATTTTACTGATGAAGCTTAAAAAGAGGCCAGTTTCCAACACCCCTCCAATTCATTTATTTTTTCTTGGAAAAAATGCAGGCCAGGGCCTTTAATGTGCTTTTTGGGCATTTCTTCATGGCAATACAGTTGTTAATGTTATCTAATTCTTTATGTTCATTTAAAATATGCAGGTATGTGTCATTAAAGAAATTATATAAAACATAAACAATGTGTGCAAGATGAAGGCCTTGACATAACTTGAAGAGAAAACTAATTTTAGAGCATACACAAATTAAATTGGTTGCATCATTATTTACGGTACAGTAAAATCTGTGTTAATGGTCACCTGTATTAAGCAGCCACATGGTTTAAGCAGCTGCTTGTTTTAAGCAGCCACATTGTTATTTCCCATTTATAATTTCCCATTAAAAGCCAATATAAATGTATTACAGTACCTGTATTAAGCAAAAACCTGTTTTAAAAGAACACTTTTATACAGTTGTGAGGAGAGTTATCTTAAATTTTTTAATTGGGTTTAACACTATAGCCATTAGTACATTTCTGGTTATATATGGCATATCAAGTTTTATTGGTGGAAGAAGACCTCAGAATGAATCTGAGAAAGAACACCATCATCTGCAAGTAACTGGCAAACTTCCACACATAAAGTTTTTTGAGCCAGCACAAATTACACCAATGACTTAAGTGGTGAGAGGTGAATGCTCTTGAGATCGCGCCTTAGACCACTCGAACATGGAAGACCCCAGTTATCTTAAATTGTATTGTTAATGTTCAAAACTTTTGAGTTTGACATCTGGTGACAGGGCTCCCTGAAAAACTACAATTATCATTAGCACACAAAAAAAAAAGTGGATATGCACATAGAGGCTTCACATTGGTCACAGCAAGTTTTACCAAAACACGATTGCTGGTTTTGGAGAAGAAGCATAGGCAAAATGTTTCTTAAAAGGCAAAGTGCTCTAACTCAGTTAAAAACCATTAAACCAGAATACAAAACAGGATATGCGCAACTAAACCCCCACAATGATCCTTGCCAGCAAGTTTCAGTGAAATCCAACTGATGGTTCAAGAGAAGAAATATACATAAGAAAGGATTCTTAATACCAACATCACACGGGCTGCAAGTCAGATAAGACAGTATTCTTAATGCCAACATCACACGGGCTGCAACTGAGATAACACAGGATTCTTAATGCCAACATCACATGGGCTGCAAGTGAGATAAGACAGGATTCTTAATGCCAACATCTCATGAGCAGCAAGTAAGATAAGATAGAATTCTTAATTCCAACATCTCATGAGCAGCAAGTAAGATAAGATATAATTCTTAATTCCAACATCTCATGAGCAGCAAGTAAGATAAGATAGAATTCTTAATTCCAACATCACACGGGCTGCAAGTCAGATAAGACAGGATTCTTAATACCAACATCACACGGGCTGCAAGTGAGATAAGACAGGTCTCTTAATGCCAACATCACATGGGCTGCAAGTGAGATAAGACAGGATTCTTAATGCCAACATCTCATGCTCGAGCAGCAAGTCAGATAAGATAGAATTCTTAATTCCAACATCTCATGAGAAGCAAGTAAGATAAGATATAATTCTTAATTCCAACATCACACGGGCTGCAAATCAGATAAGACAGGATTCTTAATACCAACATCACACGGGCTGCAAGTCAGATAAGACAGGTCTCTTAATGCCAACATCACATGGGCTGCAAGTGAGATAAGACAGGATTCTTAATGCCAACATCTCATGCTCGAGCAGCAAGTAAGATAAGATAGAATTTTTAATTCCAACATCTCATGAGCAGCAAGTAAGATAAGATATAATTCTTAATTCCAACATCTCATGAGCAGCAAGTAAGATAAGATAGAATTCTTAATTCAAACATCACATGGGCTGCAAGTCAGATAAGATAGGATTCTTAATTCCAACATCACATGGGCTGCAAGTCAGATAAGACAGGATTCTTAATTCCAACATCATAAGACAGGATTCTTAATTCCAACATCACATGGGCTGCAAGTCAGATAAGACAGGATTCTTAATTCCAACATCACATGGGCTGCAAGTCATATAAGACAGGATTCTTAATTCCAACATCACATGGGCTGCATTTAGTCAGATAAAAATCACTAAACTATAATACAAAGGGATATGCACAACTAGATTTCATGATGTTCATTTCCTTCAAGTTTCACTGAAGTGCTAATGTTGGTTCATGGGAAAAGCAATGTACAACATTTTTAATTTGGGAAATTCAAAAAGGTCATAACTCAAAAATCATTGAAAAGGAATGAAATATGAATATGCACAACCAAACCTCACACTGATTCTTCCTAGCACATTTAACTAAATCAGACAAAAAAAAATGTAGTGGTGTTTTCTGGAAAAGATTTTTAATTTCAAAAATGTAAAGAGCCATAACTGTCAAATATCATCAAACCAGAACAAGAAAGAAATATGCACAACTAGACATCACATGGATCCTTTCTGTTGTCTAAATCCAATCACAGCTGGAGGAGTTCTCCAGACAAGATGTTTAATTTGGCTTATGAAATGGGTGATAAAGTAAAAATTTATCAAACTAAAATGCCTGAAAGATAACCCTATCCTTTCAGAAAGTTTTGGTTGAATCCAGCCAGAGATGTCGGAGGAGTTATTTGTACAAGCATTTTACCTCTGAAAATACAAAAGTCCACAACTCGGTAAAAAATTATTGAACCAGAATGCAAAAGAGATATGTACAACTAAACCATACACTGATCCTTTCTTGCAAGGTTCAACTAAATCAGACCACAGTTGGGAGTAATTTGTACAACACTTTGGGACAGACAGATGGATATTGTAACAAATAAGGTTTAAGTTCCGATTATATATTAAGAGACATTAAACTGAAGATTTAAAGAGGTTTTCTTTAGACAGACAGACAGACACAGACAGACACAGACAGACAGACAGACAGACAGACAGACAGACAGACAGACAGACAGACAGACAGACAGACAGACAGACAGACAGACAGACAGACAGACAGACAGACAGACAGACAGACAGACAGACAGACAGACAGACAGACAGACAGACAGACAGACAGACAGACAGACAGACAGACAGACAGACAGACAGACAGACAGACAGACAGACAGACAGACAGACAGAGACAGACTTACTTTGAATTTTCCAGAATTTCACCACAATTTCATAGTCTACCATCTGTATGACAGCTGAGATGATGACTGCTGACAAGGCAGATTTAGGAATGAATTTGAACAGGGGGGTAAGGAACTGAAGCGCCAATAAGATTATACCACCCGTAACCACACCCGCTAGTGGGGTACGTACACCACTCATGGAGTTTACTGCAGTTCTGAAACACATAATAATAAACATCAAGTCAATATACTGTTGAATAAAACTGAAAATGTAATAACACAGGCTTGCATGAATAAAGAACAGTTGTGCATGGCTAGCTCAATTGGTTAATTGTCTGACCGTTGATCCTATGTTGGTGAACAAGACCAAATTTACCTTGTGAAACTGCCTGTAACTGAGTAGGCAGACACTAGAGGTGTAACGATTCACCGATGGATCGCATTTCACCTTTCTACCGATGTATGTATCGGGTGTTAAATGAAACTTCCAATATATCACGATGCAATACATTCTTTACATCTACAATGCATCAATACGATTGTCAGATATCGTTCATCGCAATTCCATTCTTGATGAAACATAACTTACTAGCTTATAAAAAGTAACAAATAAAAAAGGATAGGTTTTTAAAAAAGCAAAACAAAATTTTCAGATATAGACTGGCTAAACACGTGATGAATATTATGGACAGCATTTCCTATCAATCAGCTATATTCCACTATGTTTATTTTGTCACTCGGAGCTATGCAGTATAATAAGTTCCTGTTATTCATTGTCAATAAAGATACTTTTAAGTTGCATTCAAGCACAGTTATAACATACACGTTATTAAACAATCATGGTGTTTGCATAAGATACTGTTCAAAAATCAGTATCGTGATGTGCATTGTATTGCCACTTAAAATATTACAATACGCAACACCTTATACTTTCACAGTCAATATGTATCGTGATACGTATCGTTCTGAAAAGGAAGTATTGTGACATGCATTGCAGATGAAAAAAATGCCAATGCACAACCCTAGCAGACACAAATGTAAATGTTATTATAATAGAAAGGAATTTACCTTGAGAAACTGCCTGTAACTGGGTAGGCAGACACTAAACAACTGATTATATTTGCTGCACCTGTAACACAGTAGGTCATAACACCATTATATAGTTTTAAATATGATTAAAACTGTTCATTTATTTGAACTAGTAACATTATGCTGCAATTGACAATTAAAATGCCTCACAAGACAATAGAATTAAACATTTTTCCTTCCTTGTTGTTACAGGTGTAAGCCCACCATCGATTTTTGTTCTTAATTCTTTAGTAAATAAATAAAAAAAGTTTACAGGCTTTTCATTCATAAAGAGACCATAATGAAAGAAGTGAAAATTTCATTTTATTATTTGTTAACCTCTGCACTACCAAAATATGATGAGAAAAGTAGGTGTCCTGTGTCTTATAAGAGATTTTAATCTGTTCAGTTTGTTGGCAAAGTGAAAGTAGACTTTCGAAATCATTTATTCATACCTAAATTTCAAAGCATCATTTTTTTTTAAATTCAAACATGAAAATGCTTTCAAAATGTTCAAAATACATTAAGACTGCCATTCAAATAAAAAAAAAGAGCATTAAAATAAGGAAAATGCAAAAAGAAACAAGAATTATTGATAACCGCCATTATGCAACTACCCCATGGAAGCATTTCCTGTTACCAATTGTGGTATTATGCCTACAATGTAAATACAATAAATGAACCTTGCATTTAAATAACATAATTATGCAACATTTACTGCTATGGAACCTTACTGGGTCTAACAAAAAAATGTTGTAATTACATATGCATACTTCCATTTAATGCAACCTCGAACACAAGGCTTGAAACAATTCAATTATTCTTTTAATAATATTATCTAATTAACTAATACAACTTAATTGCCAATAATTCTGAGAAAGAATCTTTCAATAACAAAAAAATGCAAAACTGCTTATCACTAAATACTTTACAAAAGTATCGGACATATTTCAAATGCTTGATATTTCAAATGCCTTGGTTTTTAAAAGCTTTGATAATTCAAATGCCTTTTCAAATGTTTGATTATTCAAATGCCTTGATGTTTCATATGCTTGATGTTTCAAATGCCTTTATGTTTCAAATGCTTGATATTTCAAGTGCCTTGATGTTTTAAATGCTTGATACTTCAAGTGCCTTGATGTTTCAAATGCCATAATGTGTCAAATGCCTTGATGTTTTGATTTTCAGTTTCAAATGCCGTGATGTTCCAATTACTTTGATGTCTCAAATGCCTTGATGTTTCAAATGCCTTAATGTTTCAAATGCTTGATGTTTCAAATGCTTTAATGTTTCAAATGTTTGATGTTTCAAATGCCTTGTATTTCAAATGCCTTGATATTTCAAATGCTATATCAAATGCCTTGGTATTTAAAAGCCTTGGTATCTCAAATGCCTTTTCAAATGCCTTTTCAAATGCTTTGATGTTTCAAATGTTTGATGTTTATGTTACAAATGCCTTGATGTTTCAAATGCTTTGATGTCTCAAATGCTTAATGTTTCAAATGCCTTAATGTTTCAAATGCCTTGCTATTTCAAATGCTTGATGTTTCAAATGCCTTAATAATTTAAATGCTTGATGTTTCAAATGCTTGATTTTTCAAATACTTTTATGTTTCAAATGCATTGCTAGTTCAAATGCTTAATGTTTCAAATGCTTGATGTTTCAATTTCTTGATGTTTCAAGTGCCTTGATGCTTCGAATACTTGATGTTTCAAGTACTTTGATGTTTAGAATGCTTGATGTTGTAAATGCTTGATGTTTCAAATGCTTGATGTTTCAAGTGCCTTGATGTTGCAAATTGATGTTTCAAATGCTTGATGTTTCAAATGCCTTAATGTTTCAAATGCCTTGATGTTTCAAATGCCTTGATGTTTCAAATGCCTGATGTTTCACATGCTTGATGTTTCAAATGCTGGATGTTTCAAATGCTTGATGTTTCAAGTGCCTTGATGTTTCAAATGCTTGATATTTCAAGTGCCTCAATGTTTCAAATGCTTGATGTTTCAAGTGCCTTGATGTTTCAATTGCTTTGATGTCTCAAATGTTTGATGTTTCAAGTGCCTTATGTGTTAAATGCCTTCATGTCTCAAATGTTCGATGTTTCAAATACCTTGATATTTCAAATACATTTCAAATGTCTTGATTTTCAGTTCAAATGCCTTGATGTTTCAATTGCTTTGATGTTTCAAATGCCTTGATATTTCAAATGCTTTGATAACTATTACTAGCATGCATATGATACATCTAAATGGACAGTTCATTAAATTTTAATACCGCTAGGACTTTGTTTATACCATTTATATTAGATTGTTTGTGAAGTAAGCTCAGGGCTTATATTAACACTCTTGCATATGTTTCCTGGGTAGCACCAGTACCGATTATTATCTTTGAGAGGTCATTGGGTCAAGCATGGGACTGCATCTATGGTCTCTGACACAAGCGACTAACACTCCATCAACTGCACTGCCATTCCCCTTTAGTTTCCCTAGAGTTTGAGGACAATATTTGGATTTGGTTTGTTTTAAATGATTTTTATTGGTTAATTATGACAGTAGTTAATATACTACATATAAACAACGTTACCTATTGCTAGTAATTCTTGATTTGGTTGAATCTTGTAATTGTTTTGACGAGCTGAAATGAACAACAAAACATACACTAAAAGTATACACTATTCAACAATATGCCAGTCGTTTTTGTTATTTATAACACAGATTTAAATCTTTGTAATGAATACCTAATAACCCTTTGGTTAGTGACTGTAACAAATAATTAAATAAATGCTTAATTTTAATTCCAAATCTTAAAAATTTTAAGTCCTAGTGTTTGACTTAAACATTCATAAATTTAGGCTGTGCACTGTTTTATGAGACACAAACTACTTTTCGTTTTGTTAACTTGTAAAACAATTACATAAAAAAAAATTCTCACCAAAAGCTTTTCCAATGGCAATAGATTCTATGAGGCCCAAAAGAGGAACAATGCCAATACCAGTTCCAATATGCTGAAATATCAACAAAATATGATTAAAAGGCATGCTAAAATATAAACAAAACATGTTTAGGCATGCTGAAATATCAACAAAACATGTTTAGGAATGCTGAAATATCAACAAAACCTGTTTAGGTATGCTGAAATTAAACAAAACAGGTTTAGGAATAATGAAATATCAACAAAACATGATTAGGCATGCTGAAATATCAACAAAACCTGTTTAGGCATGCTGAAATATCAACAAAACATGTTTAGGCATGCTGTGAAATAACAACAAAACATGTTTAGGTATGCTGAAATTAAACAAAACAGGTTTAGGAATAATGAAATATCAACAAAACATGATTAGGCATGCTGAAATATCAACAAAACATGATTTGGCATGCTGAAATATCAACAAAACAGGATAAGGAATGATGAAATATTAACAAAACAGGTTAAGGAATGCTGAAATATCAACAAAACAGGTTTAGCCATGCTGAAATATCAACCAAACAGGTTTAGGAATGCAGAAATATCAACAAAACAGGTTTAGGAATGATGAAATATCAACAAAACATGTTTAGGTATGCTGATACATGTATCATCAGTTAAAATTTCAGTAACTTTATCAATATTATACTGTATGAAGTTGTTGATCTTTAGACAGCAAGCTTCACTCACATTATTCATGTGCTTTTTTTACACATATCATGCTGAAGTCACATGATATGATATCCCTTCCATCTTCTGTGTCATACTGACACTGAACTAACGAGTCATAGAGCAACAGTTACTGAGCAACTGATGTAACTGAGCAACTGAGCAGCCAAACATGAAGTCATGATACTAGTTTGTAATGAAAATCTATTGTATGACCCCACCAGAGAACATTTCCAGAACATCCCAATAACATTCACTACTTACACCAAGTATATCACCAAACTCTTCTGTGGTATTTCCATTTTTAACGCTGAAATTAGGGAGTCTGAAGGGAGGTAATCCTGCTGGTACATCCCCTGTGATGGAGAGGGGGTTATTGTTCATGCTATCCAGTATAGCAACAACACCTGATGCCGAAATAACAACTATGGCATTTGCAGCTGAAAAATAAGAACAATTATTCATATTGCTTTCAATCTATCCAATTATCTAAAATAAAATAATAAAGAAAACCCCTAAATACAACCTTTATGCTAATATTCTAATCAATAATACCTACAAACAAAACTATTTAGATTGAACTAACTTAAAGCTATAAGCAAATATAAACATAACAAAATGTTTTGATATTAAATTAGGACTCAAGGAAGTCCTCCTGAAGAAAGGTTTTCTAATGTTCGCTGACAACATTAATTTATAGCAGAAATTTTGCTTAAATATTATGGATTACATTTTTATTGTTATGCCATCGAGTACTAACAGATGATCAGTTAACCTCATCTTTCTGTCTTTTGATTCAAAAAGATTTACCAGTAAGTGAGCACACCCATCTTTGCAAATAACTGACAACTTTCCCACTTGAATCTGCGGTGAGAGATGAATAACAATGGGACTCAATACTGTATGTTTAAAGAGACTATGGCTGGGCTGGGTTTCAAACTCACAAGCCTTGGATTAATAGCCAGAGGTATTACCGACTGAGCTCATGACCAACATTTGTACTATAAATACAAATGCTTACCTATGCTGATAAGCCAGATAAATTTACGGAAAGCTCGTGTTCGGAATGGAATGGGTTCTGGTAGCTCCTTCCACTTTATCTTGCGAAGTTGCTGAAATGTATTTATATAATTGTATTGTCTTGCTTTTACTCATGTATGTAAAGCAAAACATAAAAAACAACAAATAAAAACCGCATAAAAAACATTGGAAAAATAAAAAATTTGAGTGATTTTATGCATTTCAACAGTTCATGTACTTAGTATATAACTGCATATACCCCACATGCTGAAGGTCGTGGGTTTGATCCTTGGCTGAGTCATACCAAAAACTTGCAAATTGGTACTAGAAATTTCCTTGCTTGGTGCTCAGCACTTAAAGCTTAAAGAATAGTTCCAGGTCTGTGACCAGTTGGAGTATCATACGATGTGTCTGCGTCAGGATACTTCAATGTGGCAGTGCTAAGAATACTGTCTCAAGCAAACAATGTTTCAGTATGACTGAAAAATTGTTGAAAGTGACACTAAACACCATACAACAACAATAATAATGCATATACCCATGTAAAGCAAAACCTCTATCAGTGGTTATTTGTATGAAACAGTCATCTGTCTTATACAGTCATGGCACCTGTCTTAAACAGTCATGTCACTTATCTTAACCCTTTACTCCATAGATACGTGATTTCCCGCACCAGTCCCAGAAGGCATTGGAAAACAGTGCAGGAAGAGTTCAGATTGCTTGTGACGAGCAATCTGAACACTTCCTGCACTGTTTTCCACTCTGTCAGTTAATATAAACATAATTCACCCATTGCTGATATGTGGTGAATTAATGCTTTCAATATTAGAGGTGCCCAAAGGCGTTTATATGAAGTAAAGGGTTAAACAGTCATGTCACCTGTCTTAAAAAGTCATGTCACCTGTCTTATACAGTCATTTTACCTGTCTTAAATGGTCATGTCACCTGTCTTATACAGTCATGGCACATGTCTTAAACAGTCATGTCACCTGTCTAATACAGTCATGTTGATTGTCTTAAACAGTCATTGCACCTGTCTTACCACTGCAACACTGAAGTGCCATGCTGCAGGCATATATATGGTAAGAATGCCTATTCAGTCACATTTTATGGACATCAGATCAACCAGATTTTTAACAACCTTCTGAACTCTGAGCACCAAATGAGGAAGCTTCTAACACCATGTATCAAGTCCTTGGTACGAGATAGCCTTCCCAAGCCCTTCCCCACCTTAGATGGGTGCTGTACCACTATACCTACGCTGGGGTTAAGCCCAGATTGTAACCCAACTGTATAATACTCACCTTCATCAGTATAAGTATGACCAAGCAGGAGAGGCCCATTGTCAGGTCCCACACGCTGTAATGGAAATGTACTTATTTTACCTGGATTATGGAATATTTATATAGTAATTATAACTTAGACAAACATTCTCAAAGTCTTCCTGAATATAATCAGTACTAAGCATATGCAGATAAATTATCTTGCTCAAGAACACCAGACATAGTCGTGGTGAAAGATTGAACCCATGACCCTCCGATCTTGGTTCATATACTCTACCACTGGACCACGCCCTCCACATTATTGATTTATTCATGTTTAGTATGCCAATAGGGACAAAAATGACAGATATCTTTAGAGGTAACTGACATGGTACATGTATTTCTGTTGTCAATTCAAGAATTAAAAATTTTCACATAAATGGAAACATAAACTCACTTTGTTTTGGGTATATTTTTACATGTTTCGTAGATCATGTGTAAGAATTCTCGTGGAATGTCCTTCAAACCAAGGATGCCTTTTATTTGTCCACATGCAATTGTGATTGCTGCTGCCGATGTGAAGGCATTGATGACTGGGTATGAGATGAAGTTCACCAGTATACCTGTTACACAAAGTAATACACAAACATGGGTTACGGTTCTGTACATTCAAGAGATATGTAAAAGCAATTAAGGAGGAGATATGAAAACATTACACAGAGTTCAGAGGGGACTTACTTGAAAAAGAAAAAAGTGACATCAATGCAGGAGGAACATAATTATTCAGCAACATCTGGAGTTAACAACTGTTAAAATCGATCAACAGGCAATAATTGTTATGAGATATGGATATATGCACTTGTACTAAATATATGTTTGAGTTTTCAAATTTTGTCCTATGTAGGTTATATATATTTCGGATGACGTACATTATCATATTGTATTTGTATTTTTGATTACATCACAAATTTATGTATTCTTTGTTTTGTAGCACACTGTATTATCATCTTATATTACCTTGTCTTAAATTGTATATGAGTTAAAACAAGATCGAAAAATGAGTGAAACATGAATGAAACATGAGTGAAGCATTAATGAAGCTGAAGCCAAAATATGAACATACTTCACTTACCTAAATGAAGAACGCCCATGACGAGTTGTATAACCCCGCAGATCAGTGTAAGGATGATGGCATATGTAGGGTCATTCTCGACGGGTGACGTAGCAAATGCAGCTGTCATCAACGACATGATGGCCGTGGGACCCAAGGTAATGTCCTTGGAAGTACCCAGGATCGTGTACACGAAGCAACCCATGAATGCAGAATACAACCCATACTGAAAAAGGAATTAAACTGTATCAGTTTTAATGAAGTCCTTTTTTTTTGTACCTATTCTACACAAGGTACGAAGTTGTGATTGGAAACTTTATCAATGATTTTCCAAGTGTCTTAGAAATTAATGTTTGAACTCCACTGTCCTAACATATCAGCTAATATGTAATTGTAATAATTAAGTAAGTGGGAAGGTAGTGTAATGGATAAAGATATTGGCCGCACTTACGCCAGAGGTCATAGGTTTGATCCCAAGCTAAGTCTGATGGTCTTTAAAAAGCAACACTCGGTACTGGTTCTACTCAAGCTAAGTCTGATGGTCTTTCAAAAGCAACACTCAGTACTGGTTCTACCCAAGCTAAGTCTGATGGTCTTTCAAAAGCAACACTCAGTACTGGTTCTACCCAAGCTAAGTCTGATGGTCTTTCAAAAGCAACACTCAGTACTGGTTCTACCCAAGCTAAGTCTGATGGTCTTTCAAAAGCAACACTCAGTACTGGTTCTACTCAAGCTAAGTCTGATGGTCTTTCAAAAGCAACACTTAGTACTGGTTCTACCCAATAAATAGACTCGAGAGCAATTCATAAAAATTATAATTATTAAGCTATGAGTTGATTTTGCAACTGAACTAAAACAATTCAGTTTAAACATAACCATATCCCCTTGAGAACAAGAACACAATGGAGAATGATCAAAACACCTGCTCAATTTTCTACAGTAGTTTTACATAAAAGAAGTCCCCTAAACAGCTTTAACTGAAAACGATACAATAAATATATATGACATTCAATGTGTGTGAGTTTTGATATTTGGTCTTGTCTGGGGGATCTACCACAACCACAAATTCATTTATTTCCTGTATTTTAGCTCAGGATGTTCATACAAACTATTTTCACCATTGCTATGCTGACTAAAATGACTGTGTGGGTCCCATCTTAAATGGACTTTTAAAATTGCTGACTTTAATCATTCTGTTATAGTTCTTTCAAAGAAGTCATTGCTAAATGAAGGACACTCAAACATGTTGAGGCCTCTAGTGTCAACAACTACTGTACAAAACAAAGTATCATTTAAAGCATTTTCAGACACAGCTGAGGTGTAATACACGTAAAACAACACATCCTTTATATACATTTCTTATTAACATGCACATCAACAAGAGGAAGCCATGTTCATTTTTTTGTAAGGTAATATTTTGTTATAAAATATTGCAAGTTGTGTATCCTGCAGTGAATAAGTGTGACTGGTTCACTAGCATTCCTAAAATTGGAATGTAGAAGGGTACCCTCAACTATTAGTATATGCACCCTTGCTGAGAGCATTATTTGTGAGAGTCTATGTTTCTAAACAGCTTGCATGGGATTTGATGATATTTTGACAGGTCTACTTTGACAATGATATTCTGCATATTGCATATCACATATTATCACATAATTTATGGCACAGAAGTGTAATAAAACCATGACATATTTTAGATATTAACCTGACATGTTATCAAATAATTTATGGCACAGAAGTGTAATAAAACCATGACATATTTTAAATATTAACCTGACATATTAAAACACTCTTATACCAAAAATACCAATTTTTGATTTGCTTAAAGGGATAAAACCCTATAAATGTCTTAAAAAATTTATATCAACATGGATGAAAAGCATCTCATTATCATTAATAAATATGAACAGAATATTTCAAATCATAACAAAAATCAATATATAAAAATAGATTGCACTTAAATACTGTTTGATGACCTTCACATCGTCTTTCTAATTTGAAACAATTTTTACTATGTGTAATCCTGTATAATGGCTCAAATTGAAATCAAAATAAAATCACAACTCATGACTCATTATTACATCACAAAAAAAATTGCCATTTTAAGCAGGAAATCTATTTTAGTTTAGCCTAGGAACATAGTACAAGGAAAGCCCTTTTCAATATATCATTTTGGACTGTTTAAATAGATATCATTTTGGCAATATGGGGTCAGTGAGTATATACAAGCATGGTATATTGGACAATCCTGGGAAATTCATTTCAGCATTTTACAAATTCTTGTAAAAGAATATTCTTTTTAAATTTTGCAAAAATACTGTGCCAATGACACGTTCCTAGTTGTCACAGTTTGTTCGTATTAAAATCTTAAGTCTTATGAAGGTTAGTAAAAAGGGTTCCTTGTCTGCCTTAAAGCCTGTATTGGGACACCATGGCCATACAAGCCCATATAATCTCTAATTATTTTGTTTGTTTGGTTGAATAGTCAGTGTCATTTTTTTGCTACATGTATCAAGGGCAAACAGACAATCAGTTAACCTAATCACTCTTTCCTGGAATCCTGGACAGTTAACCTAATCACTCTTTCCTGGGATCCTGGACAGTTAACCTAATCACTATTTCCTGGGATCCTGGACAGTTAACCAGTGATCGAGCACACCTATCTTTGCATGTTACTTTCCCACTTTGAATAAGTAAATGACAAGAGACGATGGCATAAAGTCATGATCATGGAGACTGTGGCGGGGCAGGGATTCAAACTCACGACCTCTGGATTGATAGTCAGACATGTTACCAACTGAGTTAATCAGACTGGGCTTACTTAAGTGAGGTCCCTGTTTACAACGATGGTTTAGTTTAACTTACCTGTTGAGGTAGATTGGCTATAATGGCATAAGCAAGTCCTTGCGGCAACACGGTCAGAGCCACGGTCAGTCCGCTAATGATATCACATTGCGCATCCTGTAATCTGAAATACACAACATATACAAATGTTAAACCTGACTTGGGAAAAAGATTTTATGAGAATTAGCTATATTGTTTTATATTTACAAATAAAATGTAAGTAATACATCTTTAAAAATAAAGTGCAACCAATAAACCTTCAACACATAAAGAACAAGTAAGTAAACATTCATCACTAAAGAACAAGTAAGTAAACATTCATCACTAAAGAACAAGTAAGTAAACATTCATCACTAAAGAACAAGTAGGTAAACATTCATCACTAAAGAACAAGTAAATAAACATTCATCACTAAAGAACATGTAAGTAAATTTTTTACTGCTGAAGTGTTAATAATTATACATTCCCAACCAAATAGACAGTATCTGAAACTAAGTAAGATTCTTCAACTTGTGAAAGCCAAGCAATGGTAGCTCAGTCGGTAGTACATCTGACTATCAACTTAGAGGTTGTGTGTTCAAAGCTCTGCCCGGCCACCATCTCCATGATGGTTGATACACGACATTGTGTCCAACTGTAATTTATCTCCTGCTGCTGATGAAATTGGGAAAGTTATCAGTTACTGGCAGAGATGGGTGTGCTCGAGTTCTAATTAACCTTCCAGGATCAAGGGAAAGAGTGGTTACGTTAACTGATCATCTGTTAGCCCTTGACAGCATAAAAGTTATGTTTAATATTCAAACATCAATTAGTGGGACATGAAGTATGACCTTAAACATGACATGATATAAAATATCCAATGTGGAAGAGATCTAGGAATCCCAAAGCAAGTCATGTATTTTGATCTTTAGATAAATTATTTTGTACCTAGCGGTAAAAATATGGACAAAATTTAATTAACGTAATGTTAATCCTTTTAGTCTAATTATAAGATAATAAATTTTAATCTACTCTACAAAACAAAAACCCTTGAAAATGATGTCATACATTTAGTTGTGCAGATATTCATACATTATTCAATACTGGTATATGCTTTGTTTTATAAATTTGCAACTGTTCATTAAACTTCTTTTTTTTTTCTTCAATATTTTTTTTTTCCTGAGAATGTGCTAATATTTAACCTGCCGGGCCAGTTAGCTCAGTCGGTAGCATGTCTGACTATTTATTCAGGGCCAGACTAAGTGATGATTGATATATGACATCGCATCAAGCTGTCATTAGTCCCTTGTCACTGACTCAACAAAGGAAAATTATCAGCTACTTGTGGAGATGAGTGTTCTTGAGTACTGGTTAACCTACCAGGATCCCAAGAAAAAGTGGTTAGGCTAACTGATCATCTGTTTATTGGATGTTGCACTAAATAAAAATACTGCTTAAAGCATAAAGGCATGAGAGGTGTTGCATTATTTCATTACCTCCCTGGAATTGGATCAGTAAAACTCAATTCTTAGTTGTATTTTTTGTTTAAATTGGGTTTACAGTTTCTTTAACACATGCTAGGTTATAATTATACAGCATATCCAGTTTTAATGGTGAAGTAAGACCTCTGAACGAATCTGAAAAGAACCACCTACCAACCTTTGGTAAGTAACAGGCAAGTTTTCTCACATAAAATATTTGGATCAAGCTGGTGAGACCACCTGAAGAAAGCGCCTGATTGCATTCTATAATATTATGTGCTTCCAAAGGGCCCATACATATCAGATATTATTTAAAAAAGATAATTGTACTGTTTATTTATCAACACTTATTTTTTAATGAGTCTATCATGACAGATACAGCAGTACTGCTCCAGTAATACAGTTTTACACACTTCCTCACTAGTATAAAGGGAGTATATCAGGAAAAAATGCTATCAATGTCTTAAAAAATAAAATAATGATTAAAGTGGATAAAATTAGTATCTCATTATCTTTAAAAAATAATATTTGAATGGGTTGGTATGTAAAATCAATCAAAACGTGACAAAAAAGATATTTAGATTGGAGTGGTAAACTTGAGATGAAATTCCCATTCTAAAATTAGACAGCACTTAAATACTGCTTGATGACCTTTGCATTGTCATTTTGACTCTTTTTAGGATGAAATAATTTTACTACCTGTATAATTATGTATCAAATTGAAATAAAAAAAGAAATCATACGACTCATTGAATAGTCACAAAATATGTTGCAAATCTATTTTAGACTAACCTAGGCACGTAGCCCAAGTAAGAAAAACCATTTTCAATATATTATTTTGGCATGTTTGAATAGATATTTTTTTGACAATATAAAGTCAGTGAATAAATGCATGATATATAAGAAAAAAATGTTTAAAGCCAATTTTAAAATTTTGAAAAGGCTGATATATTCCCTTTAAAACATCTCCTCTGCATGAGTAACAACCCAAATATAGATAGAACCATGGGGGAATCTATTTTCGTGCTGAATACTGAATCACGACCACTTTCAATCAGTTTAACTATTCTTTATTTTGTGTTATAGTGAATTGTGGTTTTGTGGTAAATGACTAACTTCCGGAGATCAACATTTAAGTGTTGACATCAAGGATCCAGGAACATTTCATGTGCTGTTTAATGTTAATGTCAATTGTACAATTATATTATTGACAGCAAATTATCATAGGATATGGCGCTTGTCCTGCACAGAATTGAAAGAGCCCTTTTGCAAAAACTCAAGCTTATTTCAACAATCCGTGACCATGGATATATGGAAATAGAAAACAAAATGTGACAGCTTGAGGCATGTAATGGCTTAACACAAGTTTCACTGTTTTTTTAACCACCGTCAACATTCATAGGTGAAATGTGCATAATGCATATATGCATGTCCACATATAAAATCGAATTAGAATTTTTTCAATTATTAAACATTGGTAATGAATGACTTGGCATTTTTACTTTGTACCAACATTATAAAGGTATTATGGCCCCAACAGGATGGAGGATTACTGGTACAGGCCCTGGTGATGATTCTCCTCATACAAAACAAGATATTAACAAACAAATAAATATGATGAACAACCCCAAAACCTAATGATTCCGCAGAACTGCAGCACATTATATCCTATACCAAATTTGTCACCATTTATGCATAAGATACATTTGTACAATGACTTATATAGAGAAGGAAAAGAAACTGATGGAGGTTACGAACACTCGCATATTCAAGAAAATCTCACAAAATATCTTTTTCCATTCATTCAATTGCCAAAGTAATATACTGAAAAGGAATTTTCTAACTTGGGCTATGTGCCTGAGGTTAGACATAAATAGATATCTGCTTAAAGTTGCGACATATTTTGTGATGTACACTAGTCATATGATTTCATTTTGATTTCAATTTGATCTATAATACAGGTTTACAGATTGTAAATTTGTTTCATCTTGGAAATAGTCTGATTGATGATTTGAAGGTTGTCAAGCAGCATTTAAGTGCTGTCTGTTTTTAGAATTGGGAGTTTTTCAATTTTACCACACCAATTGAAATATTGATTTTGTCTACTTTTGGTGTATTTGATATACCAAACAATTCTGATTTTATTTATTTATGATAATGCGACACTTATTATCCACTTTAAAAATAGTTTTATTTTTTAAGATTTTTATATATTTTTTTCCTGATATAATCCCTTTAAACACAATCTATTTATAGTATTATTATCTCCAGCATTCTACACAAAATAAAACCAAAAATTCTCTATTAATAATCAGCTGTCCATTGGCAGAATATGGTGTCTAAATCAGTTTTCATTACTGAACTCAACATTTTTTTTGTTTAATATACATTTTTATTAAATTCTAGTTTTGTGCTGATGCAGCTTAACATGATACATGTTGCATTGAAAAAATGACAGTTTAATGTAATGAATTTGACAGTAATCCCCACAGTGTCAGTTTAATGTTTCTGACAGTAATCCCAAGAGTGTCAGTTAAATGTTTCTGGCAGTAATTCCCAGAGTGTCAGTTCGATGTTTCTGACATTAATTCCCAGAGTGTCAATTTTATGTATCTGACAGTAATCCCCAGAGTGTCAGTTCAATGTTTCTGACAGTAATCCCCAGAGTGTCAGGTTAATGTTTCTGACAGTAATTCAAAGAGTGTCAGTTAAATGTTTCTGACAGTTATTCCCAGAGTGTCAGTTAAATGTTTCTGACAGAGATTCCCGGAGTGTCAATTTAATATTTCTGACAAGAATTCCCAGAGTGTCAGTTTTATGCTTCTGACAGTAATCCCCAGAGTGTGAGTTTAGTGTTTCTGACAGTAATTATCAGAGTGCAAGTTTAATTTTGCTGCCAGAAATGAACCAGAGTGTCAGTTTCATTTTTTTACAGTAATTCCCAGAGTGTCAGTTCAATGTTTTTGACAGTAATTCCGAGAGTGTGAGTTAAATGTTTTAACAGTAATTTTCAGAGTATAAATTAAATGTTTTTGACAGTAATTATCAGAGTGTGAGTTATGTTTCTGACAGTAATCCCCCGTGTCAGTTTAATGTTTCTGACAGTAATCCCAAGAGTGTGAGTTTAATGTTTTGACAGTAATCCCCACAGTGTCAGTTTAATGTTTCTGATATTAGTCCCCAGAATGTCAGTTTAGTGTTTCTGACAGTAATCCCCACAGTGTCAGTTTAATGTTTCTGACAGTTATCCCCAATGTGTCAGTTTAATGTTTCTGACAGTAATCCCCAGAGTGTAAGTTTAATGTTTCTGACAGTAATCCCCAGAGTGTCAGTTTAATGATTCTGACAGTTATCCCCAGAGTGTCAGTTTAATGTTTTTGACAGTAATCCCCAGAGTGTCAGTTTAATGTTTCTGACAGTTATCCCCAGAATGTCAGTTTAATGTTTCTGACAGTTATTCCCAGAGTGTCAGTTTAATGTTCCTAACAGTAATCCCCAGAGTGTCAGTTTAATGTTTCTGACAGTAATCCCCACAGAGTCAGTTTAATGATCCTGACAATTATTCTCAGTGTGTCAGTTAAATGTTTCTGACAATAATTCCAAAAGTGTCAGTTTAATGTTTCTGACAGTAATTCCTAGATTGTCAGTTATATATTTCTGACAGTTATCCTCAGAGTGTCAGTTTAATGTTTCTGATAATAATCCCCAGAGTGTCAGTTTAATGTAATGAATTTGACAGTAATCCCCAGAGTGTAAGTTAATGTTTCTGACAGTAATCCCCAGAATGTAAAGTTAATGTTTCTGACAGTAATCCCCAGAGTGAAAGTTTAATGTTACTGACAGTAATCCCCAGAGTGTCAATTTAATATAATGAATTTGACAGTCATTCCCAGAGTGTCATTTTTATGTGGCTGACAGTTATCCCCAGAGTGTCAGTTAAATGTTTCTGACAATAATTCTCAGAGTGTCAGTTTAATGTTTCTGACAGTAATTCCCAGTTTGTCAGTTTTATGTTTCTGACAGTTATCCCTAGAGTATCACTTAATGTTTCTGACAGTTATCCACAGAGTGTCAGTTTAATGTTACTGACAGTTATTCCCAGAGTGTCAGTTAAATGTTCCTGACAGTAATCCCCAAAGTGTCAGTTTAATGTTCCTGACAGTAATCCCCAGAGTGACAGTTTAATGTTTCTGACAGTAATCCCCACAGTGTCAGTTTGATGTTTCTGCAGTAATCCCCAGTGTCAGTTTAATGTTTCTGACAGTAATCCCAAAAGTGTCAGTTTAATGCTCCTGACAGTAATCCCCAGAGTGTCAGTTTAATGTTTCTGCAGTAATCCCCAGAGTGTCAGTTTAATGTTTCTGCAGTCATCCCCACAGTGTCAGTTTAATGTTTCTGCAGTAATCCCCAGAGTGTCAGTTTAATGTTTCTGACAGAAATCCCCAAAGTGTCAGTTTAATGTTCCTGACAATTATTTTCAGAGTGTCAGTTAAATGTTTCTGACAATAATTCCCAAAGTGTCAGTTTAATGTTTCTGACAGAAATTCTCAGAGTGTCAGTTTAATGTTTCTGACAATAATCCCCAGAGTGTCAGTTTAATGTAATGAATTTGACAGTAATCCCCAGAGTTTAATGTTTCTGCAATTATCCCCAGAGTGTTAGTTTAATGTTTCTGACAGTAATCCCCACAGTGTCAGTTTAATGTTTCTGCAGTAATCCCCACAGTGTCAGTTTTATGTTTATGATGGTTATCCAAAGAGTGTCAGTTTAATGTTTCCGACAGTAATCCCCACAGTGTCAGTTTAATGATTCTGCAGTAATTCCCAGATTGTCAGTTATATGTTTCTGACAGTTATCCTCAGAGTGTCAGTTTAATGTTTTTGACAATAATCCCCAGAGTGTCAGATTAATGTAATGAATTTGACAGTAATCCCCAGTGTGTCAGTTTAATGTTTCTGACAGTAATCCCCAGAGTGTAAGTTAAATGTTTCTGACAGTAATTGCAAGAGTGTCAGTTTAATGTTTTTGACAGAAATCCCCATAGTGAAAGTTTATGTTTCTGACAGTAATCCCCAGAGTGTCAGTTTAATATGATGAATTTGACAGTTATCCCCAGTGTGTCAGTTCAATGTTTCTAACAGTAATTCCCAGAGTGTCGGTTTAATGTTTCTGACAAAAGTCCCCAGAGTGTCAGTTTAATATTTATAACAGTAATTCCCGGATATCAGTTTAATGTCTCTGACAGTTATTCCCAGAGTGTCAGTTTAATGTTCCTGACAGTAATCACCAAAGTGTCAGTTTAATGTTCCTGACAGTAATCCCCAGAGTGACAGTTTAATGTTTCTGACAGTCATCCCCAGAGTGTCAGTTTGATGTTTCTGCAGTTATCCCCAGAGTGTCAGTTTAATGTTTCTGACAGTAATCCCAAAAGTGTCAGTTTAATGTTCCTGACAGTAATCCCCAGAGTGTCAGTTTAATGTTTCTGCAGTAATCCCCAGAGTGTCAGTTTAATGTTTCTGCAGTAATCCCCAGAGTGTCGGTTTAATGTTTCTGACAATAGTCCCCAGAGTGTCAGTTTAATATTTCTAACAGTAATTCCCGGAGTGTCAGTTTAATGTTTCTGACAGTAATTCCCAGAGTGTCAGTTTAATGTTTCTGACAATAAATCCAAGAGTGTCAGTTTAATTTTCTGACAGTAATCCCAAGAGTGTCAGTTAAATGTTTCTGACAGTAATAATCAGAGTGTCAGTTTAATGTTTCTTACAGTAATTCCCAGAGTGTCAGTTTGATTTCCTGACAGTAATCCCAAGAGTGTCAGTTAAATGTTTCTGGCAGTAATTCTCAGAGTGTCAGTGTAATGTTTCTGACACTAATCCCCAGAGTGTCAGTTTAATGTTTCTGACATTAATTCCCAGAGTGTGAATTTAATGTTTCTGACAGTAATTCCCAGAGTGTGAGTTAAATGTTTTGACAGTAATTCCCAGAGAGTCAGTTTAATATTTCTAACAGTATTATCAGAGTGCACGTTTAAATTTTCTGAAAGTAATTTTCAGAGTGTTAGCTAAATATTTCTGACAGTTATTCGCAGAGTTTAAGTTAAATGTTACTGACAGTAATTGTCAGAGTTTTAGTTCATGTTTCTGACAGAAAAGTTCTCAGTGTAAGTTGAATGTTTCTGACAGTAATTATCAGAGTTTAAATTTAATTTTTCTGACAGAAATCCTGTAAATGTCGGTTTTATGTGTCTGGCAGCACTATTATCCATGTACAAGCCCATTAAATTGCATGTAAATTTTAATACTTTTTTTTTACAAATATTGCATGGTTTTATTTTTATTTATTTTTAAACAGATATTACATTTAAACTGAAAACCACATTTAAAAGACTTTTTTTTCTAAATATTTCTTTCTTATATCAAAACTTATCAATTAAATATTGTTTTCTTAATTTTTATTGTGTTTCTGAGTTTTTACATTTTTTAACAATATACCAAATTGTAGAAAACATTTTAGACAATGTATGAATAAAAAAATATAAATAAATAAAAATAAAAGAAATTTCACCAGATCTGAATACTATCAAAATTGCATTTTCCTACAAGATATTGTTTAAATACAATGTAATAAATATAATATAAAACATACAAGACTACACTTACGAGTATTTAGGCAACCATTTAGTCACTGGAAGTTTGTTTTTAACATTTTCCACAGAGCAACAAGTTTTAACGTAATGCTTCATCCTGGCACGACAATGATATGATGACTGACTGCTCAGACTCTCTCTATATTCTACCCGTGACCTCAACAACCCATGACCTCCTGACCCTGAAGATGTCCCAGCATGCCCGAGAAGTGGCTCGCGTTCCCCACTCATGTCTTATCTCGGTTATCATCCTGTAATCAGCAGAAAAAAATGCACCCATAATAACACACTCGATGACTATCTCGGTTATGTTTGTTTATCTCCGGGTAGCAGATTATGCTCACACTTAAATATTTATTGTAACAGTAGGTAAAAATAGACACAAGTGTCACAAGGCCAACTTTCAAACTCTGTATCTAAGTTGTATTACGTTGGCTCTAAAGCATGTAAACAAGAGTTATTTATTATTTCTACCGATATAAACAATCCTTCAAAGAGACCTGGACACA
Organism: Panopea generosa; assembly: GCA_029582155.1. Taxonomy (NCBI): domain Eukaryota; kingdom Metazoa; phylum Mollusca; class Bivalvia; order Adapedonta; family Hiatellidae; genus Panopea; species Panopea generosa. Next base: position 38,488,910 of record CM055895.1, on the reverse strand, counting down.
GCAATTACAGATTTATTCAAAGTCAAAAACCACTCAAGTATGGTCATATATTTTGGTGTAATATTAATTGAATTTTACCTTTCACAACAAAAGCCAACTGGGAGATATGCCCAGCTAAGGGCCCTCTTTATGTTGGATAACTGATACAGTTGGGTTAGTAGATTTACAAGCATCAAGTAAGATGATCGCTCACTGACAGTCAGGTGATAACTCACTGACAACTTCAAACACCTGTCTAGCACTGGCAATAGGCCCTGATTTACAAGATTTATTAAAGTTGCTTGTAACAGCTAGATTAACACAAAACAGGATGTTTTCAATGGAAAACACAAAATAGGCAGATCAAAGCATCTGCTGCTAAAGGTTCTTTCGTTATGTTAGACAACTTTGAAACTGATATATATCAGAATTTACAGAGATAAAACACTTTGATGTCTACAGGAGACAGTATTCTAAGTGCTGCCACACTGAAGTATCATGCCACTGACACATGGTATGATACCCCACCCAGTCACATATAGTGACAACAGGCCAACAAGATCTAGAATTATCCCCCTAAATTCTGAGAACCAAGAAAGTAAGGTTTTGATACTATTTTTCAAGTCAAGTTAAGGGATCAAACCCATGACCTTCCGCACATGAAGCAGATGCCCTACCACTAGACATCGGCTGCAATGTTTCTGTGTTTGTAAAGCCTGCCATATTATTTAAACACATATTCGGTAATACATTATTATTATCTTGTTACCAATTTCAGTATTTAAATGTTGATGAAATTTTAAGATGTATATTGACATCTGAGAATGTTTGAAATGTTTATTACTTGAAAATCTAAGTACAAACATTGTGTAAATGAAAAGCAACAATTTAAAAAAAAAATTCATCAAATATTTTTTATTTACAAAATTCTTATTTTGAAATAAAAAATGTTTTAGGAACTTCAGACATTAAACAGTTACACAGTTTACATTATACAGTTATAAGGAATTTCTGTATATAAGGAATTTCTGGATATACAGAAAAACACATTTCAAATCCCAGGGGTTTCTAGACTATCTTTATTCCAAATAAGATTTGACAGATATCAGGAACTTGAATATAAATGGTTTTAGTAAAAATGCGTTTTAAGTTCTAGGATCCAAACTACAGATATTATAATAAATAGCATATCTACATAGTGAAAGGAGAACACAGTCATATTATTATTATGTGTATCAAATTAGATACAAATGATACTAAAAAATGGAATATTATATTGAATATCGATTGATTGATTGAATATTAAGCACTAATTTTATGCCATCGAGGGCTAACCACTGTTTTCTGGGATCCTGGAAGGTTAACCAGTACTCGAGCACATCTCCGCAAGTAACTGATAACTTTCTCACTTGAATCAGCGGTGAGAGATGAATGAAAATGAGATACAATGTCGTATATCAACCATCATGGAGATTGTGGCCGGGCAAGATTCAAAATGGATTGATAGTCAGACGCGCTAACGACTGAGCTAATTGGGCCCGGCTGAATATTATAAAATATGATTTTAATGATTCTCTGAAGTAGACATTAAAACTTTCATCTCATGATAATCAACTTTAATTCTTGCAATAATTCTCTCATCATTTTACAGGTTACCGAGTCAGCTGAAATGTTACAACTGCCACGATTGTCCAATAAAAGTAATAACTCTTTAAATTTCATAACTTTATTACGCCTAAGAGATTATCCCAGTTCATGATTCTTTGATGTGTAACAAATTTAGGAATACTTATCTATTAAACACTTGTCAAAATATACAGACTAAACACAGTCTAGGTGTTTGATTGCCCATCCTCTACATTTGATTGCCGTTAGGTAATTAATTCAATTGAGAAGTCCTTGACCTTAAATAAGTCCATCTTCAGAGAACATGTGGAATGTATGCCAATATTCACCCAGTGGTCAGCAGGATAGTCTATACCATATTTGCTCTAGAAAATACTTTCAATAATAGGGACTCTCGCTTTAACTTTTATTTTGAACAGAGTGGTAGTGCAGTGGATTAAGTGTTGGCTGCTCACTCCAAGAGGTTGCGGTTACAATCCACAGCTCATTCTGTTGGCCTCTCCAAAATAATACCCAGTACTACTTTTAACCAGGAAAAACACTAGAGAGCTGTTCATATAAGCTCTGAGCTTTCTTAGCATGATCAAGCTAAAATGAATTAGTATAAAAACTTTTTTTTTAATTTTGAAACAATAACAAAATAATACAAATTTTCATTCCACAGTTATCATATCAATACTAGAGCACTTTTTGTGATGAATAAAATTGCGTCCTTTAGATATTAAAGTTTGATAATTGCTCACTAAAACCGTCAGACTAATAATGAATAAACGAAGTAGACTAATAATGAATAAACAAAATCTGTTTTGAAAATTCTGTATCGCCACAGGAGAAAAATTGTTTTATTATCCACCTAAATTGATTGATTGATTGAATATTTAGTGTTACTTTTATGCCATCGAGGGCTAACAGATGGTCAGTTAACCTAACTACTGTTTCCTGGGATCCTGGAAGGTTAACCAGTACTTGAGCACACCCCATCTTAGCAAGAAACTGATAACTTTCTCACTTGAATCAGTAGTGAGAGATGAATGATAATGAGATGCAATGTCGTATATCAATCATCACAGAGAATATGGCCGGGCGAGGATTCAAACTCATGAACCCTGGACTGATAGTCAAATGTGCTAATGACTGAGCTAATCAGGCCCTGCTTATCAACCTGAAATATCTATTCCAATGAGCTGCGAGCATTAATGTATCACGTGATTGTATTAAACATAAGAAATCGTTATTGCACACTTCAAACCGGACGCGTCCAGAAAATCCTGATTGATTGTTATTAGTATTGGATAGGTTGACCATCCGGAAAATCAATAATAATTTCATATAGGGAATCATATCAATATTGATATATCTATTTAAAACAGCCAACTTTAATATTATCTAAACTGTGATAAACATCAACTACATGTTATTGTTTCTCAAGTTACTTGCATATTTCTAAAAAAATGACAATTTGTTATAATAAATTGTGTTAAAAATTTATAATTTGACATTGTGTTTCATATGACAAGAACTTGAGGTGACTGCGGCATCTCACCAAGTACAGTTTCACCACAACATTGACTTGTACAATATAAATCCATATTGTACAGTGAACTGTATAATAATGTTACAATAATATCTTCAATACAATTTTTAATGAGTAACTATAAACATTTGAAAATTAAAAGCTCAAAATGAATAAATATTTACTAAAAAACTGAAGAAACTCAGCTGAAAATATCCAGGTGTTCAAATAAGAATAGCAGAGGAAACCCCGGCCCCTGACGTCTAATGACAGCCCTGTAGCAGAATATCATTTAAAAGCTCAAAATAAAAATGAAATATTTACAGAAACTCGAAATATCCAGGTTCTATATAAGGGGATCACAGCCTTCTTAAAAGCATGTGAAAAAAACACACACATTTTTTTTTATGTGAGCCCACCCAAATATTTTCCCTAATATCGTTATGCTCACAACTTGAAGTCATGGAACCATTTCTGGATAACAAAAACATGTAAAAGATTTGAGAATTTAAGAGAGTGACTCAAACACTTTTAGGGTTTATTTCTCTTGTAAATTCGCAGTCACTCCCAGAAACTAGACTTACTCAAAGTCATCAACTTGACTGTGAAAAAGCGGTCACTCCAGTAGAAGCTTTACATTATATAGGGCGACTACGGTACAAAAGCTTTGATTGTCTTCCTCTTTTATCTCCACATACATTTAACTTAAATTTTTAAGAAAGACTCCTGCAGAATTTTTAAAGTAAATATATGTGTTCCTAAGAATTTATTGAATGTTACCTGCTTAAATATCATACCATGTATACACGACCGATATTTAAAAAAAAAAATGTTGTTCCAATATTTGTATGCCGTGGCCAAGCTTCTTTAAAAGTTACTTTCTGGATCAAAAAGCATTAAAAGAAAATCTACTTCTCTTGGATCATCAAAACTGAACTATGTGGAAGCACATTGATTTGAACCTTTTAGTACATGAGTAATTACATTGTTAATCTAGTCATTTAGGGCTGCATTCAGTTCAATTAAACCTTTACTTCATATAGACGCATTTGGACACCTCTAATATTGAAAGAATTAATTCACTACGTATCAGCAATGGATGAATTATGTTTATATTAACTGACAGAGTGGAAAACAGTGCAGTAAGTGTTCAGATTGCTCGTTACGAGCAATCTGAACTCTTCCTGCACTGTTTTCAAAGGCCCTCTGTGATTGGTGCGGGAAAACATGTATCTATGGAGTAAAGGGTTAAACAAGTTTAAACATCAATGTTGCTCAACTGATGGAATAGTAAACAGAAATTTGACTAAGTTGTGGCTTTCCCCACATTTACTTAGTCACGTGATAGTGTACACAAATGTGTTGCAAATGTTTTAGACCATTTCATATTCATTTAGGTATTGCGAAAAATAGAGATAATTTTTTTACAACAACAGATATGTAGATGTCTGATATATAAATAAATTCTTGGCACTGACGGATGCTCAGTATATAATTTCTAGACTTTTTTTGTTTAAATAAGTTTAACCCTTTATTCCATAGATAGGCGTTTGCCCGCACCAATCACAGAAGGTCTTTGAAAACAGTAACGAGCAATATGAACACTTCCTGCACTGTTTTCCACTGTTTTCCACTCTGTCAGTTAATATAAACATAATTCACCCAATGCTGATACGTGGCGAATTAATGCTTTCAACTGGAAGAGTCCAAGAAAATGCTTATGGAGCAAAGGGTTAAATAGATTTTAAATTGGCCAATTATGACCATTAATTTATAAACACTTAATTGACATACAGTAATCTTTAAGTAATACAATGTAGTTTTACAACAGAAATTGGCTAGTTTGCTACTTTAATGACACATTCAAATACCACAATGTACAGTATAACATAATAATTATTAAATAAGAACCATTCTCCATGTACTGTTTCGTCCTGGTAGACGGACCAACTAGAGTCAAGCCTATTTTTCCTCCTGATACTCTTGTAGTTACCTTATTAGACAGGTAATAGCTTGGTTTATAAAAGAAAGAGTTAACAAAGTTATCATAATGGGTTTAAAAGAATACAGAGTAATTTTGAAAAATTTGATGCATATATTACGAAATTGAAATACTCCAGTATTGTGTGTAGAACTTTAATTGTGTATCCATTTTGGGATGGAACCTAATCTTGTAAATGGATGGAAGAGTTCCTCTATCGCATATGTAAAAAAGTATAACCCAAAGGCTTATTTTAACCAGTTGTTACCAATATGGTAGAAAAAGTTCCGAGGAAATATCAACTTTTGTGGAAATCTACTTGTATTTTGTACTAAACTAACGATATGGTAGAAAACTTCCAAGAAAATATAAATTTTCTCATAAATCTACTTGTATTTTGAAAACTAGCGATATGGTAGATAATCCAAGTAAATATTAATCAGTTTTCTCATAAATCTACTTGTATTTTGAGAACTAGCAATATGGTAGAAAATCCAAGGAAATATCAGTTTTCTCATTAATCTACTTGTATTTGAAAACTAGCGATATGGTAGAAAATCCAGGGAAATATAAATTTTCTCATAAATCTACTTGTATTTTGAGAACTAGCGATATGGTAGAAAAATTCCAAGAAAATATCAATTTTCATGGAAATCTACTTGTATTTCGAAAACTAGCGATATGGTAGAAAAATTCCAAGAAAAAATCAATTTTCATGGAAATCTACTTGTATTTTGAGAATTAGTGATATGGTAGAAAATCCAAGGAAATATCAATTATCTCATAAATCTACTAAATGTATTATGAAAATTAGCGCTATGGTAGAAAAATTCCAAGAAAATATCAATTTTCGTGGAACTTGTATTTTGAAAACTAGTGATATGGTAGAAAAAAAACAAGAAAATATCAATTTTCGTGGAAATCTACTTGTATTTTGAAAACTAGTGATATGGTAGAAAAATACCAAGAAAATATAAATTTTCGTGGAAATCTACTTGTACATTGAAAACTAGCGATATGTTAGAAAAAAAGTCCAAGAAAATATCAATATTCACTGAAATCTACTAGAGTTGGGTTTATTTTTAGAAATCTACTTGTATTTTGAAAACTAGCGATATGGTACACGGAAAAACTAGCAATATGGTAGAAAAATTCCTAGGAAATATCAATTTTAATGGAAATCTACTTGTATTTTGAAAACTAGAAATACGGTAAAAAAATTCCTAGGAAATATCAATTTTCATGGTCTACTTGTAATTTAACAAGAGCTGTCTGAGGGACAGTGTGCTCGACTATTCGAATATTTGTCACAAAAGTACAAATTTGATTGAGACTGATGACAAATCGAAGCAAATAAGAGCTATCTAACTTACAAAATTGACCAAATTGGGTAGATCTTATATTTGTATTATATTCATGCAAGAGTGATCTAACTTAGTTATTTTAGTAGGGTTGATGACTGGGAAGGCTTGTGTAAAGTTTCAATTAAATACATTGAGTGGTTGGTGAGATATGGACTTGATGGTAATTGCACGCAAAACTTCAACCAGATTTTCTAAGTCAAAGAAGGGAAATAATTTGCATTCTATTCATGCAAAAGTTATCTAACTTAGTTATTGTAGTAGGGTTGATGACTAGGAAGACTTGAGTGTTTCAAGTCAATACATGCAATGGTTACTGAGATATGGACTTAATGGTATTTGAATGCAAAAGTTTAACCATAATTTATAAGTCAAACAAGGGCAATAATTTGCATTAAATTCATGCAAGAGTTATCTAACTTAGTTATTGTAGTAGGGTTGATGACTAGGAAGGCTTGTATTAAGTTTCAAGTCAATACATGAAATGGTTACTGAGATAGGGACTTGCATGCCAAACTTTAACCAAGGTGCGATGCCAACGCCAACGCCTGGGTGAGTAGATGACTAAGCTCTCTTTTTTCTCCAAACAGTCAAGCTAAAAACTAGTGATATGGAAGAAAAATTCCAAGGAAATATCAATTTTCACATAAATCTTTTTGTATCTGAAAACTAGCATAATGTCACTAGTTTTATGCATGAACAATGTTAATATTTTTTTTAGACATTATGGATATCCAGATATGGTAAAGATTAATTGGATGTGTGGACATGAATGATAAATGAATGAATGGGGTTTTACAGCATCCAAACCATTGCAGGTTGTCTGACATCAGTAGAAAGAAAGATTCCAGGTTCACTCTACATGTACAAAAACAACAAATTAACACAAGATTAAAAAAATTTTATATCAACAAATGAATATGCAAAATGATACCTTGAGTTTCAGCAAATTCTATAGGTATATAACTCAAATTGTCACTTCTTACGACATGCATGAGACAGTACAGTGATCTCATTCTTGCCATCATTTTATATGGCTCCCTGGAACCACACAGAGGTTGCTAATTTAACCACAATTATTATAATGAAAATTCAAAAAAAAAAGATAAAATGAACACGACACCCATACGAAGGATTCCTACCCCTCTGCAAGAGATTGACAGTAATTCTATTCTTACCTCGAGCCTGTGGGCTGGTTGTGTGAACATAAGTAAAATTATATTTTAACACTGTCATGTATCCCTTTAAAGTAAATTGAATATGCCAACTCATGTGACAGGTGACCCTAAAATGTTGTGCAAGGCCAACAGTTCCTAGGGGAGAACCGAAAATCTTTTATTTTAAGTATGAATTTCCTATATTCCTGGGGCATTTTAAGGAGATATGATGCAAAAAATAATTAGATAAAAATGAAAAAAAAAAAAAGTGCAAGCCGGGCATTGTGGTGTTCAGGCAGCTACGTCACTGGTCAGTATATGAATGATCAGTGGTAGGACCTCTTCATTCGAGACCTTTGTGTTTGCTGAATGTTATAGCAGATTCCTCCACAACAACCCAACCCAAAACAGATGTAAGTTAAGATACAAATATCTAATTAAGATTTGTTTCAATATTTAGCATAATTTTATGCTTTTGAGGGCTAACAAATGATCATTTAACCTAAACACTCTTTCCTGGGATCTTGGAAGGTTAACCAGTACTGGAGCACACCCATCTCCACAAATAACTAATAATTTTCCCACTTGAATCAGTGGTGAGAGATGAATGACATCATGGAGATTGTAACCAGGGCGATGGATTTTAATGCACAACCACTGGATTGAGTCGAGGGCTTGCGGCGCTCTATCTAAGTAAGAAACTATGAGGTTTCTTTCATATTCTTAAATGAATACAGATAAATGTGGTTGATGATACTGATTTTTAACAGATTGTATATTGATTACAATGTATAATTTCTGTTATAGTGTGTTTATGTACAGTGTTACAAATTAACAGCAAATGAGGTGATATTTTCTCAACATATGACAGATAGTTGTGAGTATCTTTATTGCAAAGAATATTGTTAAAAAGACCATTAATTGTAACCATTCTTTGTGTTTCTTTAGATTATTGTAGGTATCACCAACTGCATGATTACTTTCCATGTCTATTTTCAAAGGTATTTTCATAACTGACCATTTTCCATGATAATCTGGCATAACTGTCTATTGTCGAGGAATCCCCCATTAACTGCCTATTTTCCATGATCACTCATACATTCTTATTCCCATAACTGACCACATTTTCCATGACATTTTCATTGTGTCCATAAATTTATCCATGATTTTCTATTAGAGAAAACTGCCACAGAGGTCCACAATGACCTTCATTTCAATTTATTTTTTGTCTACTTTTCCATCATCATGGCAATAAAGGCTTTGCTCTTCAACAGTCATTTCAAAGCTTATTCAGAAGTCACTTTAGAGCTAAAGATCTAAATGGGGTATCCAGTGTGATTACTATTTAGAAAAATCGAATGATGATTGATATACAAGATTGCATCTTATTGTCATTTTTCTCTCAATGCTGATTCAAGATGGATAGTTATCAGTTACTTGTGGGGATGGGTGTGCTTGAGTACTGGTTAACCTTCAAAGATCTCAGGAAACAGTAGTTATCGTCTGGTAGACCTCTATGGCATAACAATGGTGCCAATTATTAAACAAGAGGCCCAAGAGGGCCTGAAGACGCTCTACTGACTCATAGTGGCCATAGCACTTTTTGAAATTCTACTATGCAATAGAAACATCGGCCATCTTGAATTTTAGATAGAAAAAATAAATCTTTTGTATAGTCTCCTATGCAACAGAAACATCCATGTAAAGTTTCAGTTTAATTGGCATAGTGGTTTCAAAATAAATGGAAAAAAAAGAGAATTCTCTGTTTTCCCACAGTATCCCTATGTAAAATTCTAAGTCCCCTTACAGGGCCTCTATATATTTTAGCCCTTAAATTCTTATCTGCAATCAAACCCTACACTTAGGGATAATTAATATCAAATATGTACAAATCTGCAATACCGGTTCTCAAGAAAACAATTTTACTAATTCCCAATTTGTACCCTTTTGGGGCCTCTCCTGACCCCTTAAGACATATGAACCCAGTCATTTTTACAAATCTTAACCTCCTTCACCTAACAATGTTTAGTGAAAATATAGGCAAAATCATTTCCATTTAAAAAAAAAAAAAATATCATATTATATTGACATGTGTCCCCTAATTGAACTCTCGGGGCAGGGTCATTTTTAACCCTAGGGACACCATTTGAACAAATCTAACAAAACTATAGTTGGTCATCATGACTACATAAACATTTTGAAAATCTGTTGAGCCATTCATGAGAAAAGATTTTTTAAGTTTTGGACTATTTTTAGTAACAGTGGCCATCTTGAATACCAGATCGAAAAAAAAAATCTTCGGTATAGTCTCCTATGCAATAGAAACACCCATGTGAAGTTTCAGTTTAACTGGCCTAGTGGTTTCAGAACAGATGAAAGAAAAAGAGAATTTTCTGTTTTCCCATAGTATCCTTATGTAAAATTCTAAATCCCTTTACAGGGCCCCTATAAATTTATCCCCTAAATTCTTATCTGCAATCAAACCCCTACACATAGGGATAATCTTTTGGGGCCCATCCTGACCCCTTAAGACAGTGGAACCCAGTCATTTTTACAAAAAATCTGAACCTCCTTTACCAAACAATGCTTCTGTAATGATACAGGCAAAATCATTTCCCTTTTTAAAAAAAAAAAAAAAAAAAAATATTATGACATGTGTCCCCCAATTTAACCCTCGGGGCGGGGTCATATTTAACCCTAGGGACACCATTTGAACAAATCTAACAAAACTATAGTTGGTCATCATTACTACATAAACATTTTGAAAATCTGTTGGGCCGTTCATGAGAAGAAGATTTTTTAAGTTTTGGACTATTTTTAGTAATGGCAGCCATCTTTAATTTCAGATTGAAAGAAAAAAATCTTCTGTATAGTCTCATATGCAATAGAAACACCCATGTGAAGTTTCAGTTTAATTGACTTAGTGGTTTTAGAGAAAGTGCTGCCAACAGACGACAGACGTCAGATGACTAACGACATACAACGCGCCATCGCACTTCTGACCTTTGGCCAGTAGAGCTAAAAACAAACCTTATATGCAAGGTAGGCGACACTGATCAACCATACGATTACAAAGTCCATGAGGGTTTGAATAAATGTAACAAGGTTTATTACAAATATGGAATTAACATATCTCTGTTGATCTGCATCAATAAGAAAACACATGTCTTAAAAGAAGAACAAATATGAAGACTAAGTTATTTACCATTAGCAGAAAAGCTACATAAATAAATCTCCTAACAACACAACATGTTCATTAAAACTTGAAACAACTGTCAATAAAGTAAAATAGCATACCAACCACAGTCACAGTCTCCTAGTTTTCCGCCTTTGGAAACATTAGCATAGTTGATGAATGAAGAGTATGACAAACAAAGAACCTTTTTTTAAGATTTTTTTTTTTTAAATAAATTCTCAGCTAAAATATAGAAATATTTCTTAATTATACTTCACTAAATGTTAGAATATGTCATAATTAAAACTTGCAATAGCCAGAAGACATTCAGTGTTTCCTTTTAGATAATTGATCAATTATAGGATCTCTGTTAATGAATTAATTTTGCTTGGCCTAGGGTAAAAGTAGTTAAAAGGTAACTTAGACCATTATAAATTAATTGCTAGATTATCATCCAAATTTTTTTCAAAAAGGGGGAAGGGGTGAGGATTTTATTTTTTTATTTTTAGTTTCAAAATTGTTGACATTTTTTTTAAATAAAAAAAATACAACAATTTTTTTTATTATTACCATATTATTTTTTTATGAAAATGCAAAGGATCGTGGCGGCATGAAAATATGGGGTGGACGGGGATGATAATCTATCAATTTATTATGGCCTTACAATGACAATGCCATTAAAATGCGATGATGTAATACATAATATCACCCAATATTTCATGGATTTTCCTTCCTGATAAAAGGAATATTTCAGGATTTTTCAAAACATTACAATTGACTATAAACCTTTTATTTTCAATATATCATGTGTATATAATATACTTACTCACTGCATACCCCGTACTGCTAAAAGGATATCTATTTATACAATCAGGCCAAAATAATAAAATGATTGATTGATTGAATATTAAGTGTCATCTTTATACCATCGAGGGCTAACAGACGATCAGTTAAGCTAACCACTGTTTCCTGGGATTAACCAGTACTCAAGCACACCCCGTCTCTGCAAGTAACTGATAACTTTCCCACTTGAATCAGTGGTGAGAGACGAATGATTATGAGACACAATCTCGTATATCAATCATCACGGAGACTGTTGCCGGGCAGGGGATTTGAACTCACGACACCTGGATTGATAGTCAGACGTGGAACCGACTGAGCTAATCGGGCCCGGCTCAAATAATAAAATGAAAAGGGATTAAGCCTAGGTTAGACTAAAATAGATTTCCTGCTTAAAATTGCAACATAGTTTGTGACGTATTAAATGGGTCACTTGATTTCATCTGGCTTTTAATTGATCCGTTTAACATCTGATATACGTCTTAGAAATAGTCAAGTAGCTAGTATTTAAGTGCTGAATGGGTATTTCATTTTAAGTTTACCACTCTAATTTTAATATTAATTTTGTCACCGTTTGGTGAATTTGACGTACCAAACCATTCTGATATTATTAACTGATGATAATGAGATGCTTTTTATCCATTTTAAAGATGTTTTTTAAAACATTGATAGCGATTTTTCCTGAAGACTGTTTAAATATCGAGCCTCAACATTATGGCTATGTATAATATCCTTGAGCAAGGCATTTTATTTGCATATGCTTATATAAATAGTTCTACCCTGGAAGAATTGGAGTGTGATTTGTCTAAGTTGTAAGAATGAATGAGTTTAAAACAAACATTTTACAAATGTAAATAGGTTGAGGTTTATTTTATCTTTATTCTTCAACGTTCAGCATGCAGAATATTATGGTTTCAAGCCATGGCCAAAAGACCAAATCCAAACCAATATCTTTTATACAATAATCAATTACTTTAGTCTGATTTCATCATTCTGATATCATGTGTTGCGAGAATGACTATTTACCCAGTGGCCAATGTGGCAATGTTTGTCCAAGTAAATACAATCTAGTATTACTTAGACATAGTTAGCTTGTCTAAGGAAAATGGCAGTGGAGCAACCAATATCTATTAATGATTTGATTGTCGACTTGTTTGACTGACAGCCCATACCAGATCAATTCAATACAACACATTATAATATAGTCACAATCAAATGTTTGGTCGAATGGATGGCAGATGACTGTCTGTAGATGATGGATACAGAGCAATCTGATCAGCTAACCTTCGGGTGCCAGTGAGCCACAAATAATGAATGGGTTATAACTAAGGGTTTATAAATCTGCCCTCCAAAAAATATTGATGACCTGAACGCACAGGCAATATGTGCAACAAGGCTTCATTCTGATACTTCCTAACAAATTTGGTCAAAATTGCCTGAGAAAAGAAAAGTTGAGCTGACAATAAAGTGTGATGTACATACAAACAGGCTATATGATGAACAATCTCATCAATGGCGAGGGGCATAGAAAAAGTTTTATCGACAACAAATGAGCAATAGTTTCCTTTGAAAGTACCCATGTTATTTCAGGGTAAGAAAATGTTACCATGGTTGATCCCTACAAAGGAGATGAATCTTGCAGTTGAGCATTCCAACTCCATTTTATCATTGTTGTCAAGGTTATTATTGTGGTTATATAATCATGACAACCCCTGTTTCATTATATGAGGGAAGTTATATATTGTGACTGTGTCTATTTGAGACAGAATTCCAAGCACTGCCACACTGGAATATCATGCCGCAGACACGTTGTATGACACTCTAACAAGTCACATGAAACTGACACTGGGCCGACAAGACCTAGAACTATCCTCTTTGCTATGATGACATGTGGCCGGGGATCAAACCCACAGTCTTCTGTATGTGAGGTGGATGCTCTACCACTTAACCACCGCTGGAGTGTTTGAAGAAGTAACAAACTAAATAATAACTACAGAAATTGCTGAAATTTGGCAGTTTTACAGATATTTAGGTCTAATGTTTTTATTAAGTATATTTATTTTGTTCATGATTTTATTCATAAGTTTGATGTCTTTTCAGTGAAAATAGAGAGTCAGTCTTGAATATATCTCACTTCCTGTTGCCATATATGATCTGTTTGTGTTTGTATACCACAAAATTCATTGTGAATACATTCAGGTTCCTAATGAGAGACCAGTTACTGATCTGACGGGAGAAAGACTATAGCTCCTCCCTCTCAGGACACATGGCATTGTTTGTCCAAGTAAATATCCTGTAGTGTTAACTGAGACATTTTTTGTTTGTCAAAGGAAATTGGCGAAGTAGTAACCAATATCAATTGCTAATTGGATTATAGACTTGTTTGATTGACAGCCCATGTCAGGTCAATTAATGAAGATGTGATGAACATCAAATTCATTCATCTGTTCCTATTTAATAATAATAAGCGACTCAAGTTCATAAGATACTATACTATCAATTTACCAGCAACCAGTCTCACACTTCAGTTTTATAAACTGCAGGATATAGTCATGAGTGTGAGATCAATAAAAAAACAAGGGATGATTATGAAAGGACCATATGGTACATGTACATTGTCAGCAGACAATTATCAGTAAGACAAAAACACTTGTCATATTACATATCCCCAGTCATCTGGTGCTATTAATTGACACATGTGTGTGCTAACATAACAGCTTAAGAATAAAAGAATGAATAAATGGATTATCTCAAGCTTGGTAACCTCCAGTATGGATAGTTTAAAGGGAATATATCAGGACTTTTCAAAATGTTTAAATTGGCTAAAAACATTTATTTCCAATATAGCATCCCTACAATATACTCAATGATCTCGCATTGCTAAAAGGATATGTATTTAAGCATGCCAAAATATTACATTGGAAAGGGATTTCCTTACTTAGGCTACAGGCCTAGGTTAGACTAAAACAGATTTCCCACTTAAAATTGCAACATATTTTGTGACATATTAAATGAGTCACATGATCACATTTTGATTTCAATATGATCCGTTATACAGGTTTACACGTAATATACATGTAATTTATTTCATCTTAGAAAGTGTCCAAATGACGATATAAAGGTTATGAATTAAGTGCTATCTATTTTTAGAGTGGGGAATTCGTTTCAAGTTTTGCACTCCAATTTAAATATTGATTATGTCACGTTTTGGTGAATTTGACATATCAAACCATTTGAATTTTATTTATTAAAGATAATGAGATGCTCTTTATATATTTTTAAAATTATTTTATTTTTTGAGACAATTATAGCGCTTTTTTCCTGACATAATCCCTTTAATTAAACTGTTTAAAGGTAGTATATAATCAGGAACAAACTCTATAAATGACTAAAAAAAAAAATTAAAATGAATAAAAAGCAACTCATTATCCTAAATAAATATAACCAGAATGGATGGTATATCAAATCCATCAAAACAGGACAAAATCTAGGTTTCAAGCGGATTGGTAAACTTCAAATGAAATCCCCAATTTCTAACAAGAGGCCAATGGGCCTCAACAGTCACCTGATTATCCTTGATGACATAAAGCCATATGAATCTTTTTTCCAACTTTTGTCAATAAAACATAATTTATGCATTAACTGTCATATCAGCAACAACAAATCACACTGAAAACTATTTAAATGAGTCTATTCAGTTATCAGAAATGACGTTTTTTGTCATTTTCTCTTATATTGATTAAGTAAAGCAGGCCCCAGCCCCATGGCCTTAACTGTGTAACCCAGTGACATGCAATTCACAAATTTTATAAAGGACCCTTTATGTCCATATTCATGCTCACCATTTGTTTCCCAGTGCTTCCTATAATAAGAAGAAGATTTCCAAAGTTTACCTTGAATTTGACTCTTTTGGCTCCACTCTAAAAGCTCCAGGTGGGTGGAGGCCATGCAATTCACAACTTTGATTCACCCTTAGGTTACAAAGCTGCGTACAACATTTCATTACAATTGAGCTTACCGTTTTTGAGAAGAAGTGGGAAATGTCAATTGTTTACGGATACAAGACGGATGAGGCACGACGACAGGCAGAAGTTGATTGAAAAAGATCCCTTGAGACAAAGTCTCAGGTGACCTAAAAACAGACAGCACTTAAATACTGCTTGATGACCTTCACATCATCATTCAGACTCTTTTAAGATGGAACAAATTTTACAACATACATGTATAAACCTGTATCAAGGATTAAATTGAAATCAAACTGAAATTATGTGACTCATTCAAAACGTCACAAAATATGTCGCCATTTTAAGCGGGAAAACTATTTTAGTCTAACATAGGTGCGTTGCCAAGTTACGAAATTCCTTTTCAATATATTTTGGCATGTTAAACTATATATGCCTTTGGCAATACGAGTCAGTGAGTATAGTATTTAAGGCATAATATATTTGGAAATATGTTTTTAGTCCAATTTAAAATTCATCCTAAATACCAACTTATATAACAAACGAAAAATTGGGGGAGGGGGGGGAGGGAATCAGAGGGAGTGTCGAGGGACTAACCGAGGTCCATTACTCCTGCCTGTGTAGATATATTGAGAAGTTCTGAATACTAATACTATAGGAGCTGTACAGAGATTTTTTTTAATCACAAACTTAACTAGATCTCATACTTTCTAAAACGTTTCATTAAGCATGGCAGAAGTGCACTTAGATCAAGTTCATTCTCTAGCTCAATCCTTTAGCCTCTCAAAACACTTGTTAATTTCTACACAGGAAGTGGAATCGAGAGCAGTTCATACAAGCTCTGACCTTACTTTGTAATAGTCTCAGCAAAAATAAATAATAACTAGAGCTATCACTGAAGGTGATGAATACCCCCGAACGCCGCCATGACAGAAAATGGTTTACCATTGTATGAAGTTTTATTAAATTATATCCAATAGTTTCAAAGTTATGCCCCAGACAAAAAAAAATACTTAATAAAAGAGAATGTTATGGATTGAGTTTTTTATGAAGTTTGATGAAATTCCATCCAGTACTTTAAAAGTATTGTTGTATGGTGTTTAGCGTAAAAGTAATGCTCCGGACAAGGGAAATATATCAAAGGGCAATAACTCTGTAATTAGCAAGAACAGAGTTATGTTTCCTGTACACTGCACTTCCTGTCATTATATTCTACCATTGCATGAAGTTTGATGAAATTCCATCCAGTACTTTAAAAGTAATGCTCCGGACAAGGGAAATATATCAAAGGGCAATAACTCTGTAATTAGCAAGAATAGAGTTATGTTTCTTGTACACTGCATTTCCTCTCATTATATTCTACCATTGTATGAAGCTTGATGAAATTCCATCCGGTACTTTTCAAGTAATGCTCCGGACAAGAAAAAATATCAAAGGGCAATAACTCTGTAATTAGCAAGAATAGAGTTATGTTTCTTGTACACTGCACTTCCTCTCATTATATTCTACCATTGTATGACGTTTGATGAAATTCCATCCAGTACTTTAAAAGTAATGCTCCGGACAAGGGAAATATATCAAAGGGCAATAACTCTGTAATTAGCAAGAATAGAGTTATGTTTCTTGTACACTGCATTTCCTCTCATTATATTCTACCATTGTATGAAGCTTGATGAAATTCCATCCGGTACTTTTCAAGTAATGCTCCGGACAAGAAAAAATATCAAAGGGCAATAACTCTGTAATTAGCAAGAATAGAGTTATGTTTCTTGTACACTGCACTTCCTCTCATTATATTCTACCATTGTATGACGTTTGATGAAATTCCATCCAGTACTTTTCAAGTGACGCTCCGGACAAGGAAAATTGCAACGGACAGATCGACCGACAGACCGACCACAGGGTGACTCCAATATACCCCCTCAAACTTTGTTTGTCGGGGGTATAATTAAGCTAAAGTTTGATCAAAGTCCAATGAGCAGTTAAATAGAAGCATGGCCAATATTTCTGATATAAAACATTTAAAGGGGCATAACTAGTTAGAAAATTAAAAATTAAAAATTTGACCACAATGCCATGCACAACTAGACTTCAAACTGATACTTCCATCAAATGTTTTGTCAAAATTTAGCGGGTGCTTATAGTGAAGAAGCACTGCCAAGGTTTCTTATTTAAAACATTGAAAGGGGCATAATTATCAAAAAAAGATTAGGAACGGAATACATGCACAACTAAACTTCATACTTATACTTTCTACAAAGTTTCATAAAAAAACAAGCAGTTATGGAGATGAAGGATGACATCATTTCTACTTTAAAACATTGAAAGGGATATAAAACTCCCTAATTGGAATGTAACCATGTGAAGATATGCTCAACTTAGACTTCATACTGATATTTCCTTCAAACTTTCAGCAAAATGCAATGGGATGAACGGCTTACAACATATCCGACATACTGACAGACTGAGGGCAATATGTCCTGGTGGACACATTGGGAGATATAACACTTTATACAACCATTTTAACTTTGCCCACCCGACATGACCGTTTGACCGCATGGGGACACTTTTTCTCCACAGCATTCTAAGAATCTAGTATTTGTTCTTGCATAATACAAAAGTTGAAACTAATCAGCATGGGAGGTTGATCAATGAGAGGTGCTCCTTAAAGGATTACAATGATTATACACTGGAGGACTAATTAAACATGCACTGACAATCCCTAGATTACCAGACACCTGACCTTTCCTTCAGGTCATCACACTGTCAAATAAATATAAACAGAGACCTTCCTAGTATTGGGGATTACTGGTATAGTCACTGTAGTCACTTTAAGTGTGTTTGTTTGGGGATTGGGGTGAACGTCCTCAGCTCGGATACTTATTTTTTAATGGAGAATACAGTATTATACTGGTATAGTCACTTTAAGTGTTTCAGTGTTTGTTTGGGATGAGTAGGGGAGGGGTGTGAACATCTTCAGCTTAGATACTTATTTTTTTTAATGGAGAATACAGTATTATACTGGTATAGTCACTTTAAGTGTTTCAGTGTTTGTTTGGGATGAGTGGGGGAGGGGTGTAAACATCCTCAGCTTAGATACTTATTTTTTTTAATGGAGAATACAGTATTATACTTGTATAGTCACTTTAAGTGTCTGTGTTTATTTGGGATGAGTAGGGGAGGGGTGTGAACATCCTTAGCTTGGATACTTATTTTTTAATGGAGAATACAGTATTATACTTGTATAGTCACTTTAAGTGTCTGTGTTTATTTGGGATGAGTGGGGGAATGGTGTGAACGTCCTTAGCTTGGATACTTATTTTTTAATGGAGAATACAGTATTAAACTGGTATAGTCACTTTAAGTGTCTGTGTTTATTTGGGATGAGTGGGGGAAGGGGTGTGAACGTCCTCAGCTTGGATACTTTTTTTTTAATGGAGAATACAGTATTATACTGGTATAGTCACTTTAAGTGTCTGTGTTTATTCGGGATGAGTGGGGGAGGGGGTGAACGTCCTCAGCTTGGATACTTATTTTTTAATAGAAAATACAGTATTATACTGGTATTAGTCACTTTAGGTGTCTGTGTTTGTTTGGGATGAGTGGGGGAGGGGGTCATGGAATGTCCTCAGCTTAGATACTTATTTTTTAATGGAGAATACAGTATTATACTGGTATATAGTCACTTTAAGTGTTTGTTGGAGGGGTTTGTGTGTGAACCTCAGCTGTAGATACTTATTTTAAAATTGAAATTCTTGCATACCAGAAAAGAATTTCGGCATATTTTTTTCTGGGTATCCTACCACTTGCTCATCCTACCCTGGTGTGACGTTTGAACAATTCATGATGTGACATATTAAAAAAAATATGACATTATTTATTTAACTTGACATCTAAAAGCCATCGTGGTTAAAATCTTATAATGCTGTAACGTGCACCGAGCAGATTATGCACACAAATATTAATGAATGTAATATATAAGAATTTTCCTTGGGCTACTTGCCATTCCATTCCAGATAAATTGTGAAATAATTTTTCTCAAGCTTCTTTACATTATGATTGGATGACAAATGATTGAACAAATGATTCATGTTTAAAAGAGGAATCACGTACAATTAACAAATAAATATAAAACCAAATTACAAAGGTTTCAAACTAACGTTTCGAACAACACTAAACCACCATGCCCAGAACTGTGTTTTATAAATAAAACTGAGTTCTGCAGCACTTCACACAAATGCCCAGGTCTGTGTTTTAAATAAATAAAACTAGTCGTGCAGCACTCCCAACTTAAAACCCCGAACTGCACCAAAGTCTCAAATGTAAGTCTCAAACGCTTGCCCAGGACTGGGTTTTAACTTAATAAAACTAGTCCAGCAGCAATGTTTCGGAGCTCAGTCTCAACACCTGTTTAAACAAAAATGGCACCCAACAGACTACTACCCGATGCACAGTCCACAAGTTTCAGAGGGATCTGCAACTCTGAGTAAAAATCAAATTCAATGAGTTTCCGTACATTGATAAATGCGATTTAAATAACTGATAGGTCATATTTAAAAGGCAAATATAAAATTATCAACCAACATAAAAGAAGAACAGTGTAATAAAATACACTGATGCTATGGATTTCTATAGAAAGAAGGCATTTTTCGTCACAATACTTTAAATTATAATAAATATTCAATGTGTTTGGTATGCAAGAAAAGTAATCTTATATGGCTTTTTTGGTTCATACAGGAAATTCTGTTCCTTTAAATGACTGTTTTTGCGGGAACTCGGCTATGATGCCTTCATAAAACCTTTACTTGGCCTGACACGCACTATCAATAGAAATATCAATACAACTTTATAATTAGCAATCTTTTTTACTTTTTATGAAGTAGTAAATAAGAGTAAAAATATACAGGGTTGCATTCATTCGGTCAAATGTTTGCTAACGTTAGCTAACAGATTTTCCTGGACACTGGCTCAACTTCAAATTAGCATGCAGTATGCAATAAATTTAAGGAACCAGGCAGTAAACATGTGCTGTTTAATGGTGCTGAATGCAGCCCTGGTATCACCACAAATGTCTATCAAACTGAACTTAGTCATAATATACAGTCAAACATGTCTTAAGCAGTCAGTCAAGGGAAGGAGCAAAAGTGGCCTTTTAAGACAGGTTGTTGTTTAATGCAGTTTAATTTGTTCTGAAAGCATTATAAATGGAAAATAACAAATGTGGCTGTTATTAAACAAGTGGCTGCTTAATAAAGGTGACCACTTATACAGGTTTGACAGTAACGTAAGGAACCAAATCACACACTTGTAGCTGCATGGGCAAGGTACCTGCCTGAGGGTCAAAGATGCCTATGTTCTGACCAGTATTTGCTGTCTTGGCTGGCGACGACTGCAAACTTAGCACATCAAATGCATCATCTATATTGTTTGTGCCATTTGTTCCATTGGTAGCTGGGCGAAAACTTGATTTAAATGTGACTAAATAGTTGGAAGTGTCTTCCATTATAATATTCTGAACTCTCGGATTAACAGTTCTTTGTTTCGGGTCTAACGTCATTCCATTTGAAGAATTTCTTTGCTTTACCCATTGACCTCAAGAAAATTAAATACTTGAAGTTGAAATGCAATTTCTAAATATTTTTCGAAGCTGTTATCTGCTACCTTTACTAGTTCAGTGGAAACAATGGTTTGAGACAAATTAAATGTCCAAGTTGACCGAAGTCTGAGACAAATGTCCGAGATGACCAATCTGTACTGGCAACTACTTCAGCCATAAACACATTAAAACATTTCAGATATTGGAATACCTGTATATCTATCACTCAACAGAACTTTATTACATTTCAACTAACATCTAAGTGGGGGTCTGAACACGATAAACTGTTACATTCAGGTTTGATAAACAATGTATCTCACAAGTATAATGACCCAGGTCAATTAGAAATACTATGGGGACAAGATGACCGACGGAAGACAGGGCAGACTTTATCATGATCATGTATGGAAAATGCAACCTTCATTATACAATATAAGAAATTCAAGTCCTCCACTGATAATGAAATACCAATCTTGTCTGACTTTGTGACAGCGGTGTGTGCAAACAGATCCTGGCAAAGAATTATCTGATGATATTGATGTTAATGAAGATGGTAATAATGATAATACCAATGGTGGTGATGAAGCACTTGAGGATGTTTTATGATTGTGAATGTGCTGGAATGCATGTGAACATTTAAAACTTAATCCTAAGTCTAGGCAATTGAGCTCTTCTCCAATATAAAGTACAGGTTGTAATTTCAGAAATGGTTGGTTATGATTTCTTTCTGTAACAAGACTGTAAAGTATTGTGTCCCTGACCTGTGACCTTCTGATTTAATTATTTGACTTTAATTATTACAGCTTAGACAAATCAAGCTTGAGATTTTCCTGGGTAGATCCAGTACTGAGCATAAAAATTATACTGATAAAGTGTCTTGCTCGAGGACACCACACATGGCTGTGGAGGAGGATCAAACCCAGAACCCTCTGATCCTGTGTCTGATATTCTACCATTTGACCATGCACTCCTATGGGATAATAAAAATGGCCTATGTCACACTTTTAAAGTACTCTGGGTATAAAGCTTGGCAGAAAAACATTTGACATGAACATTATTAATTTAGATAGTTATAAAACAAGATTCATAGCGGATACAAATCACCCCCAATGCTGACAGTAAAAGATGTATTATTATCTTGATCAGAGAACCAAAAGAATGAAAAAGCAAAGAAGGGGATTTGAACCTGGGTTGCATCATTGGTAAATAATAACAAAATGTTGTTTTTTCTTAATTACTTAATTATTGCATTGTGACACATGTGTAATATAATAGTTAACTGCAGTCAAATAATAACACACTTGGCGAAGCTAAGTATGAAATAGTTACAAACATTTTA
Source organism: Panopea generosa (assembly GCA_029582155.1). NCBI lineage: Eukaryota > Metazoa > Mollusca > Bivalvia > Adapedonta > Hiatellidae > Panopea > Panopea generosa. Next base: position 38,466,381 of record CM055895.1, on the reverse strand, counting down.
AGCTATTGTTAGCTGCATATACATGTTTTAAATCATGATCTGGCTTAAGATATCAAAGCTTTCAATGAACAATAATTTTCATATGTTTTAATATCTTAATTTAAAATTACTTACTAATTCTAATTTCTGATATACTGCTATTAAAAGTATTAATATTTTAAAGTATTTCTAACAAGTCATTCTTTTAAAATTGGTGTAAAAAAATACATATTCTACAAACATATAGGGAACATCTTTAAAGCAATGAATCAAGAAAAATCTCTCTATATATATATAAAGATTTTTTTAAATGGATACAACACATTCCATTAACATTAATAAATAAAACACAAATGACATGGTATTTCAAATCTGCCAAAACATAACAAAAAATGGTATTCTAGTCAGAGCGATGAAATTGAAATGAAATGTCCATTCTAAAAATAGATAGCTTGTAAATCTACATGTTGACCATTCCGATTCTGCTAATATTGAAACAAATTCTAAAATATGCAACCAATATGACAGATCAAATTCAATAGGAAATGTTTTTTTGCCTATTTCAAAATTTTGAAATATCCTGACTTACTGCCTTTATCTAAGTTTAAACTTCAAGGCACACAAAATATACCCCCTGGCAATTAATCTACTGCAAACTTTGTAACTTAATAATTTCAAGTACACCATAATCATGTCTTGATTAACAAAACCATTTAACACTACATAACAATATTATCATGAAACTTATGAAATATGACGAAATACCTAAATCTTGAACATACTACGAATAGTTGAAAATTTTATGTGCATATCATAATCTAAATAACCAAATGACTATCTTTGCAGATGTAAACAATAGATGGCGGAGAATGAGTAGATTGGGGAATGTGCAGTAGGGGACTAGATACACAAACTGACGACCCCCTACTGTATGAACTGTTGACAAATTAGTAACTGGCTGTAAACATAATACTAATAACTGATTATTTTAACATACCAGTGTCTGTTGTTTTTCACAATTTGAAAATGTTGTGAACTGCCAAGCCTATAAAGAATGATAGGTATCAAAGATATGAAACAACTAACCTAGCCTGTAATCTACTGTTTATTAATTATGCACCAAAGAAACCATACAGAAGATGATCATTTTATATTGTTGTTGTATGTTGTTTAGCCCCAGTTTCAACAATTTTCCAGTTACTAGTATTATCGCTACTGTGTCTACTTGAGACAGTATTCTCAGTGCTGCCACAATGACGTACCATGCCACAGACACATGGTATGATACCCCAGCCAGTCACATTATATTGATACCAGGCTGACCAGAACTATCCTTTAATGCTGAGCTAAACAAAGCTTAATTTCTAGTACAATTTTTCAAGTCTTTGGTATGATCAAACCCACGACTTTCCACATGAAAGATGGATGCTCTAACCCCACTTCTGTTTTACGTTTATGTTCACATGATACATTAACTTGTAGCAATTTCTGTATTTCATTCAGATCTGCTCTCCTTCAATAAATCAGTGAATAATTCCCTCACTTCCTTTAATAAATCAGTGAATAATTCCCTCACTTCCTTTAATAAATCAGTGAATAATTGCATGTTATATCTTGCACCAACTTAGTAAAATCTCCTAACCATACACTACACCATTTTTATCGGTCAATAGTGGTCACAATCAAGTACTCATTGTTATTAATATTAGAAACAGAAATGTACTAATATGTCTTTCTTTTTGAAAAATTTCAAACAATATGTTTAATGACTGTGACGTTGGCATATACAGTACTATATGCAATAACATATTTAGGTATGCATCCTCTATGCAATTCAATGGATCGAATCTACCGATACCATAGTGGTAAAATTGTTCTCAATTATTCATATTTATCATTAATATAGTGTGATTATAATGGTAATAAATTATGAAGATGGCTGAATGTCAGTTTTGTTTCAATTAGGTATGAGCCATGGATGAATGACTGACAGTTTTGCTTTGGTTAGATGTGAGCCATGAATTAGTTTAAACATATTTTATTTCAACATGAAATGGTGTTGGGCCACAAGTTCTTTCAACATTAGCTGCGGCCCGCCCCCTACATCTTTTTACAATGTTTACATTAAATATCAAAATGACATATTTAACAATTTTCTAAATCAATATTATGAGAATAGAAAAAGCTGGAAAGAAAGGAAAGGAATAACTAGTAAAACAAACAAATATCATTTCTTCATTATGTTGTCCATACTCATGCGTCCTGTATCCACATCTCAGTAGTACCCCATTGAGAAAATCAGATAAGTAAATATAAAAGCACAATCAATGGATGAATGACAGTTTTGCTTTGATTAAGGGCAAGACATGAATGACTGAATGACAGTTTTGCTTTCAATAAGAATTATTCATGAATGAATGTCAATTTTACTGTCACTGCGTATGAGCCATGAATAACTGTCAGTTTTGCTTTGATTAGGTATGAGCCATGAATAAATGACAGTTTTCCTTTGATTAGGTGTGATCCATGAATGAACGACAGTTTTGCTTTGATTACGTTGAGCCATGAAAGAATGACAGTTGTGCTTTGATTGGGTGCGAGCCATGAATGATTGAATGACAGTTTTTCTTTAATATGTGTGAGTCATGAATGAATGACAGTTTTTCTTTGATTAGGTGCGAGTCATTAATGACTGACAGTTTTGCTTTGATAAGGTGTGAGCCATGAATGAATGAATGACAGTTTTACTTTGATTATGTGTGAGTTATAAATGAATGACAGTTTTTCCTTGATTAGGTACGAGTCATAACTGAATGTCAAGTTTGCTTTGATTAGGTATGAGCAATGAATGACTGACTATTTTGCTTTGGTTAGGTGTGAGCCATGAATGAATGAATGACAGTTTTGCTTTGATAAGGTATGAGCCATGAATAAATGAATAACAGTTTTGCTTTGATTATGTGTGAGTCATGACTGAATGACAGTTTTGTTTTGATTAGGTATGAGCCATGAATCAGTGACATTTTTGCTTTGATTAGGTGTGAGCCATTAATGAATAACAGTTTTGCTTTGATAAGGTGTGAGCCATGCATGAATTATTGTCAGTTTTGCTTTCATTAGGTGTAAGCCATGAATGAATGCATGACAGTATTGCTTTAGCCCAGGTATGATCTATGTATAAATGAATGACAGTTTTGCTTTGGTTAGGCGTGAGCCATTAATGAATGAATGAATGAATGAATGAATGAATGAATGAATGAATGAATGAATGGTAGTTTAAATTTGATAAGGCATATGCCATCAATGAATAAATGAATGAATGAATAACAGTTTTGTTTGAGTAGATGTGAGCCATGAATGAATGAATGACAGTTTTGCTTTCAATAAGTATTATTCATGAATGATTGAATGACAGTTTTGCTTTCCAGAAGTTTTATTCATGAACTATTAATGAATGTCATATTAACTTTCATTTAGTTTGAGCTTTGAATGAATGTCAGTTTTGCTTTGATTAAGTTTGAATCGATATTAAATGTCAGATTTTCTTTCATTGAGAATGAGCCATGAATACATGTCAGATTTACTGTCATTGAGTATGAGCTGTGAATAAATGTCAGATTTTCTGTCATTGAGTATGAGCTGTGAATAAATGTCAGATTTTCTGTCATTGAGTATGAGCCATGAATAAATGTCAGATTTACTGTCATTGAGTATAAGCTGTGAATAAATGTCAGATTTACTGTCATTGAGTTTGAGCCATAAATAAATGTCAGATTTACTGTCATTGAGTATAAGCTGTGAATAAATGTCAGATTTACTGTCATTGAGTATGAGCTGTGAATAAATGTCAGATTTTCTGTCATTAAGTATGAGCTGTGAATGAATGTCAGATTTATTGTCATTGAGAACGAACTGTGAATGAATGTCAGATTTACTGTCATTGCATTTGAGCTGTGAATGAATTTCAGATTTACTGTTGTTGAGTACGGGCTGTGAATGAATGACAGATTAACTGTCATTGAGTATGAGCTGTGAATCAATGTCAGATTTTCTTTCATTGAGTTAAGCTGTGAATAAATATCAGATTTTCTGTCATTAAGTATGAGCTGTGAATGAATGTCAGATTTACTGTCAATGAGTTCCAGCTTTGAATGAATGTCATATTTGCTGTCATTGAGTTTGAGCTTTGAATGAATGTCAGATATACTGTTATTGATTATTGGCTGTGAATGAATGTCATATTTACTGTCATTGAGTTTCAGCTGTGAATGAATGTCAGATTTACTACCATTGAGTATGAGATGTGAATGAATGTCAGATTCACTGTCATTGATTATTGGCTGTGAATGAATGTCATATTTACTGTCATTGAGTTTCAGCTATGAATGAATGTCAGATTTACTACCATTGAGTATGAGCTGTGAATGATGTCAGATTTACTGTTATTGAGTTTTAGCTGTGATTGAATGTCAGATTTACTATCATTAAGCATGAGCTGTGATTGAATGTCAGATTTACTGTCATTAAAGATGAGCTGTGAATGAATGTCAGATTCACTGTCATTGATTATTGGCTGTGAATGAATGTCATATTAACTGTCATTGAGTTTCAGCTGTGAATGAATGTCAGATTTACTGCCATTGAGTATGAGCTGTAAATGATGTCAGAATTACTGTAATTGAGTTTGATCTGTGAATGAATGTCAGTTTGGATTTGATTGAGTTTGAGATTTACTGTCATTAAGGATGAGCTGTGAATGAATGTCAGATTCACTGTCATTGATTATTGGCTGTGAATGAATGTCATATTTACTGTCATTGAGTTTAAGCTGTGAATGAATGTCAGTTTGGCTTTGATTGAATTTGAGCTGTGATTGAATGTCAGATTACTATCATTAAGGATGAGCTGTGATTGAATGTCAGATTTACTGTCATTAAGGATGAACTGTGAATGAATGTCAGATTTACTCTCATTAAGTATGGGCTGTGAATGAATGTCAGATTTACTGTCATTGATTATGAGCTGTGAATAGATGTCAGATTTACTGTCATTGAGTTTGAGCAGTGAATCAATGTCAAATTTACTATCATTAAGTATGGACTGTGAATGAATGTCAGATTTGACTGTCATTGATGTATGAATTGTGATTGAATTTCAGATTTACTGTCATTGAGTTTGAGCTGTGAATGAATGTCAGATTTACTGTCATTTAGTATGGACTGTGAATGAACGTCACATTTACTGTCATTGAGTATGAGCTGTGAATGAACATCAGATTTACTGTTGTTGAGTTTGAGCTGTGAATGAATTTCAGATTTACTGTCAATGAGTTTGGGCTGTGATTGAATGTCAGATTTACTGTGATTGAGTATGAGCTGTGAATAGATGTCTGATTTACTGTCATTGAGTTTGAGCTGTGAATGAATGTAAGATTTACTGTCAATGAGTATGGGCTGTGAATGAATGTCAGATTTACAGTCATTGAATTTGAGCTGTGAATGAATGTTAGATTTACTGTCATTGAGTAAGGGCTGTGAATGAATGTCAGATTTACTATCATTGAGTTTGAGCTGTGAAAGAATGTCAGATTTACTGCCATTGAGTATGGGCTGTAATTGAATGTCAGATTTTCTGTCATTAAGTATGAGCTGTGAATGAATATCAGATTTACTGTCATTGAGTATGAGCTGTGAATGAATGTCAGATTTACTACCACTGAGTATGAGCTGTGAATGATGTCAGATTTACTGTCATTGAGTTTGAGCTGTGATTGAATTTCAGATTTACTATCATTGAGTTTGAGCTGTGAATGAATGTCAGATTTACTGTCATTTAGTATGGACTGTGAATGAATGTCACATTTACTGTCATTGGATATGAGCTGTGAATGAACATCAGATTTACTGTTGTTGAATTTGAGCTGTGAATGAATTTCAGATTAACTGTCATTGAGTTTGGGCTGTGATTGAATGTCAGATTTACTGTGATTGAGTATGAGCTGTGAATAGATGTCTGATTTACTGCCATTGAATTTGAGCTGTGAATGAATGTAAGATTTACTGACAATGAGTATGGGCTGTGAATGAATGTCAGATTTACAGTCATTGAATTTTAGCTGTGAATGAATGTTAGGTTTACTGTCATTGAGTAAGGGCTGTGAATGAATGTCAGATTTACTGTCATTGAGTTTGAGCTGTGAAAGAATGTCAGATTTACTGTAATTGAGTATGGGCTGTGATTGAATGTCAGATTTTCTGTCATTAAGTATGAGCTGTGAATGAATATCAGATTTACTGTCATTAAGTATGAGCTGTGAATGAATGTCAGATTTACTGTCATTGAGTTTGAGCTGTGATTGAATGTCAGATTTACTGTCATTGAGTATGAGCTGTGAATAGATGTCTGATTTACTGTAACTGAGTTTGAGCTTTAAATGAATGTCCAATTTACTGTCAGCGAGTATGGGCTGTGAATGAATGTAAAATTTACTGTCATTGAGTATGAGCTGTGAATAGATGTCAGATTTACTGTCATTAAGTTTGAGCTGTGAATGTCAGATTTACTATCATTAAGTATGGGCTGTGAATGAATGTCAGATTTACTGTCATTGATGTTTAAACTGTGAATGAATGTCAGATTTACTGTCATTGAGTATGGACTGTGAATAAATGTCAAATTTACTGCCATTGAGTTTGAGCTGTGAATGAATGTCAGACTCACTGTCATTGAATATAAGCTGTGAATGAATGTCAGATTTACTGTCATTAAGTTTGAGCTGTGAATAAATGTCATATTTACTGTCATTGAGTATGAGCTTTGAATAGATGTCTGATTTACTGTCATTTAATTTGAGCTGTTAATGAATGTCAGATTTACTGTCATTGAGTATGGGCTGTGAATGAATGTCAGATTTACTGCCATTGAGTTTGAACTGTGAATGAATGTCAGATTTACTGTCATTGAGATCGAGCTGTCAATGAATGACAGATTATTTGTCATTGAGTTTAAGCTGTGAATAAATGTCAGATTTTCAATCATTAAGTATGAGCTGTGAATGAATATCAAATTTACTGTCATTGAGTTTCAGCTTTCAATGAATGTCATATTTGCTGTTATTGAGTTTGAGCTGTGAATGAATGTCAGATTTACTATAATTGAGTATGAGATGTGACTGAATGTCAGAGTCACTGTTATTGATGATGCGCTGTGAATGAATGTCATATTTACTGTCAATGAGTTTGAGCTGTGAATGAATGTCAGACTTACTGTTATTGAGTATGAGCTGTGAATGAATATCAGATTTACTGTTATTGAGTTTGAGCTGTGAATGAATGTCAGTTTGGCTTCGATTGTGTTTGAGCTGTGATTGAATGTCAGTTTTACTGTCATTAAGGATGAACTGTTAATGAATGTCAGATTTACTGTCATTGAGTTTGAGCTGTGAATGAATGTCCAATTTACTGTCATTGAGTATGGGCTGTGAATGAATGTCAAATTTACTGTCATTGAGTATGAGCTGTGAATAGATGTCAGATTTACTGTCATTGAGTTTGAGCTGTGAATGTCAGATTTACTATCATTAAGTATGGGCTGTGAATGAATGTCAGATTTACTGTCATTGATGTTTGAACTGTGAATGAATGTCAGATTTACTGCCATTGAGTTTGAACTGTGAATGAATGTCAGATTTACTGTCATTGAGTTCGAGCTGTCAATGAATGACAGATTATCTGTCATTGAGTTAAAGCTGTGAATAAATGTCAGATTTTCAATCATTAAGTATGAGCTGTGAATGAATAGCAGATTTACTGTCATTGAGTTTCAGCTTATAATGAATGTCTTATTTGCTGTTATTGAGTTTGAGCTGTGAATGAATGTCAGATTTACTATTATTGAGTATGAGATGTGAATGAATGTCAGAGTCACTGTTATTGATGATGCGCTGTGAATGAATGTCATATTTACTGTCAATGAGTTTCAGCTGTGAATGAATGTCAGACTTACTGTTATTGAGTATGAGCTGTGAATGATGTAAGATTTACTGTTATTGAGTTTGAGCTGTGAATGAATGTCAGTTTGGCTTTGATTGAGTTTGAGCTGTGATTGAATGTCAGTTTTACTGTCATTAAGGATGAACTGTAAATGAATGTCAGATTAACTGTCATTGAATATGGGCTGTGAATGAATTTCAGATTTACTACCAATGAGTTTGAGCTGTGAAAGAATGTCAGATTTAATGTCATTAAGTATGAGCTATGAATGAATGTCAGATTTACTGTCATTGAGTATGAGCTGTGAATGAATGTCAGATTTACTGTCATTGAGTTTGAGCTGTAAATGAATTTCAGATTTACTGTCATTTAGTTTGAGCTGTGATTGAATGTCAGATTTACTGTCATTAAGTATGAGCTGTGAATGAATTTCAGATTTATTGTCAATGAGTTTGAGCTGTGATTGAATTTCAGATTTACTGTCATTGAGTTTGAGCTGTGAATGAATGTCAGATTTACTGTCATTAAGTATGGACTGAAAATGAATGTCAGATTTACTGTGTTTGAGTATGAGCTGTGAATGAATGTCAGATTTACTGTTGTTGAGTTTGAGCTGTGAATGAATGTCAGGTTTACTGTCATTGAGTTTGGGCTGTGATTGAATATCTGATTTATTGTTATTGATTATGCGCTGTGAATAGATGTCTGATTTACTGTCAATGAGTTTGAGCTGTGAATGAATGTCAGACTTACTGTCATTGAGTATGAGCTGTAAATGATGTCAGATTAACTGTTATTGAGTAAAGAGCTGCGAATGAATGTCTGTTTGACTTTGATTAAGTTTGAGCTGTGATTGAATGTCAGTTTTATTGTCATTAAGAATGAACTGTAAATGAATGTCAGATTAACTGTCACTGAGTATGGGCTGTGAATGAATTTCAGATTAACTGTCATTGAGTTTTAGCTGTGAACGAATGTCAGATTTAATGTCATTAAGTATGAGCTGTGAATGAGTGTTAGATTTACTGTCATTGAGTATGGGCTGTGAATGAATTTCAGATTTACTACCACTGAGTTTGAGCTGTGAAAGAATGTCAGATTTAATGTCATTAAGTATGAGCTATGAATGAATGTCAGATTTACTGTCATTGAGTATGAGCTGTGAATGAATGTCAGATTTACTGTCATTGAGTTTGAGCTGTAAATGAATTTCAGATTTACTGTCATTTAGTTTGAGCTGTGATTGAATGTCAGATTTACTGTCATTAAGTATGAGCTGTGAATATACGTCTGATTTATTGTCATTGAGATTGAGCTGTGATTGAATGTCAGATTTATTGTCATTGAGTATGAACTGTGAATAGGTGTCGATTAACTGTCATTGAGTTTGAGCTGTGAATGAATGTCCAATTTACTGCCATTGAGTATGGGCTGTGAATGAATGTCAGATTTACTGTCATTGAGTATGAGCTATGAATAGATGTCAGATTTACTGTCATTGATTTTGAGCTTTGAATGTCAGATCTACTTTTATTAAGTATGGGCTGTGAATGAATATCAGATTTAGTGTCATTGATGTTTGAGCTGTGAATGAATGTCAGATTTACTGTCATTGAGTATGGACTGTGAATGAATGTCAGATTTACTGCCATTGAGTTTGAGCTGTGAATGAATGTCAGACTCACTGTCATTGAGTATGAGCTGTGAATGAATGTCAGATTTACTGTCATTGAGTTTGAGTTGTGAATGAATGTCAGATTTACTATCATTGAGTTTGAGCTGTGAATAATTGTCAGATTTAATGTCATTGAGTATGAGCTGTGAATGAATGTCAGATTTACTGTTAATGAGTTTGAGCTGTGAATGAATGTCAGAATTACTGTTGTTGAGTTTGAGCTTTGAATCAACTTCAGATTCACTGTCATTAAGTATGGGCTGTGAATGAATGCCAGATTGACTGTCACTGAGTATGAGCTGTGAATGAATTTCAGATTGACTGTCACTGAGTATGAGCTTTGAATGAATGTCAAATTTACTGTTATTGAGTATGAGCTGTGAATGAATGTCAAATTTACTATCATTGAGTATGAGCTGTGAATGAATATCAGATTTACTGTCATTGAGTTTGAGCTGTGAATGAATGTCAAATTTACTGTCATTGAGTATGAGCTGTGAATGAATGTCAAATTACTGTCATTGAGTATGAGCTGTTAATAGATGTCAGATTGACTGTCATTAAGTTTGAGCTGTGAATGAATGTCAGATTACTCTCACTTAAGATGAGTTGTGATTGAATGTCAGATTTTCTGTCATTAAGTATGAGCTGTGAATGAATATCAGTTTGTCTTTGATTGAGTTTGAGCTGTGATTGAATGTCTGATTTACTGTCAATGAGTTTGAGCTGTGATTAAATGTCAGATTTTCTGTCATTAAGTATGAGCTGTGAATGAATGTCAGATTTACTGGCATTATGGGCTATAACTGAATGGCATGAGAAGGAGAGATGGAATGGATGTCAGTTCTGCCTTGACTGTATGAGAAATGAATAAATGACAGTTCTGTCTTGACAGAGTATTTAGAGATAGACTGATGACAGTTCTGCCAAGACCAAGTATGAGGGATCAATGGGTGTAGGTTATGCCTACACCGAGTATAAGAGATTAACAGAAGACAGTTCCTGACACATGAAAGCTGAATGGGAAAAACAGGTTTCCTTGATTGAATATCAGAGATGAATGAAGACAGTTTTGACTTGATTGACTATGAGAGATGAGCAAGAGCAGTTCTTTCTTGGTTACTAGTACATGCAGTGCTCCAGATAAGCTTTTCTTCAAATCAGTATTTTACCCCTTAAATTAGTATGCAATGCTTATTTTCAAAATGTTAAGGGTAAAAAATGAACATTCTTATCAAATTGTCATTTAAAACAAACTAATCAACACTGAAATTGAGAATAACCAAAGTTTATTTTACTCTTTAATCTAAAATCCAATGCTTTATTAAAAAAAATAATGCTTAAATAGCACCAGACAGTGCTTATCTGGAACACTGTATAAGTAATTGAGATATAAATGAAATAAAGTTCTGTCTAAACTGAGTATGAGGGCAAAATGAAAGACAGTTCTACCTTGGCTGAGTATTTAGCTTACAAACAATTCCACCTTTAAAACAGAAAGAAAGTTTATTATGAACCTTCAACTAAATTCATCAATATTTTGAGTGTGACATTTCATAATTTACAGTAATAACAATTTTATAAGAAAGTGGCAACATTTCCAAGCAAAACAATCAAATCCAATGATACATTATCAGAAAATATCTAAAAAAGTAAATTTTAAAACTAAATATTTAGCTATTAAAAGTTTTTTTAAAAAATGTCCAATATATGTATTGAGTTTAAGGCAGCATGGCCTGTAAGTTTTACCCTTTTAATTCAATAATTAACTAATATAATTGTAATATTTAGCATAAATTGTGACTATCTGGACCATATTTGGTGCAAAATACTAGTACCACTGTTTATTGCCAAAAACATGTATTTAAACTTGCTATCATCTCTGATATTCGAATTAGACCTGATCCATGAAATAACATCAATACGATTGAATCAGAAATTTTACAATAATTTCCGTTAGCAAAGCAGCTGATTTGCATATAAGAATTAGTGATCAGTAAATATAGAATCAAAACATGATTTATTCGCATGTAAGAGAGGTATCGGCTGTTCTAAATGTACCAAAGACCATGAGAATGCACGAAAATGTTTGTCATTCATAAACAAGCTTCTTTCTTTATAAAATAAATATCTTCAGATACTGGTTATGCCGCTTTAAGTCTAAGACTTTCAAGTTTATGAATTTAAGCCCTGAACCTTTAAGAACAAACTCCTAAAGCAAGCAATTTATAAGAAAGAATGCTTGTGAACAAGTTTAACACAGGCACAACATCTGAAACTAGGAACGTTTCAGAAAATAAAGAAATTTGGCCACAAACATATGACTATTAGAGTAAATCTATAAATAAATATTGTGTGCAAGAGGATGCAAATCAGCTGATTCCAGGACAATGGTAATCAACTAGTTACCGATGAACAGAAAGTCTGCAATACTTTTAATGATTTTACAGAGCTTATGTCATTGTAAATTATGTCCATCATTGTTTGTTTATTAACCTTTATCTTGTAGATGAGAAAGTTCAAGCCAACCCCCCCCCCCCCTCCCCCCCCCCCCCCCCCCCCCCCCCCCCCCCCCCCCCCCCCCCCCCCCCCCCCCCCCTCCCCCCCCCCCCCCCCCCCCCCCCCCTCTCTGCTCTCTGTTCTCAATGAATCTTAACCGAACTTGTACAGCAGTTATAAAACAACAAGATATTGAACAATTTAAAAAAACAATTTTCTCTGAAAGTTCCAGCCATGCATGGACCTTAGATATTTTACATGTAGCATAGAACAGAGGTCCCCTAAAAGAGTGTTTGGAGTCAAGTCCCCAGGGTCAACTTTGTGGTCGCCACAGGATCACTGTTTTACATTGAGTTATATAGGGATAATGTTAAAACTATCATGTAGACAAGAAAGCATCCCAACTTTTCATTAAATCTTAACCAAACCTGTGCAGCAGTTATATAACCACAAGATCTTGGGGAACCTACCAAAAAGTTCTTCTAATAATATGTTTCCAGTAGAGTGATTCAGGCCCTCTTCGGTCTCTTGTGTTGTGAATGTTGCTTAAGATATATAGGAGATATCTCTATAACGGTTGGTGTTAAGCTTCTCAGCATATGTTATGTTAAAGGGAATAACTTGCATAACTCTGAATTTATTTTTACAATAAGCAATAATTTCATTGATAAACAGATAGACAATCAGAATCCTAAATAAGATCCTGGCCACGATGGAAATTTATCAATATTAGTTAAACAGCATGACTTGGTAAATATTAAACATAATTCTTAGATATTCCAAAACTGCAGAAATGGTATCAACTCTTTTCATTTAAGGGCTGCCAGATTGTGGAACTCGCTCCAGAGCATTAAGAAATTAATCCAAGTACAATCAGTTTCGCAGCCTGATAAGCTTGTAGAATGGTATATGTTCATGTTGCATTAACTACCTAGTTGATCTATATGCTATCTTGCGTCTTTTTTAGCTTTTTTAGGTGCTCACTGCTGCTTTATGCTGCTCATTGCATTATGGGTTTTTTTCTGATACATTTCAATGCTGTTTGTTTAATTTCTTTTATGGTTATGTGCCATTTACATAATTATGTGAATATGTTTCATGTTTTAGTCTCTTTATATTTCATTGCATGTGTGTTATCATTAATTTGTCTTAATATCTGAGAAGGTAATGTTAATCAGTTCACAACAAATCTGACTTGAGGTTATATAGAGGTTATTTTACAATATTTCTTAATACAAATGGTGTAACTAATATCATTTTCTGAGTTTTGTTAACTTGTTGTTATATTATGTTGAACATGTATGTAATATCTAAGATACTATTGTAATTGAATTACAGATTTATGCGAGAACCTCATAAGACGATTTGTATAATTTATCACTTCTTCATGTCGGTCAATAGCTGTACATACATAGAGAGCTAATGTTTGTGGTGTTATAATTCATGACAACTTTAAATAAGACTGTGTATCTTGTATTACATGTATGACAACATCCTACATTATAAATTACAAAATCAGTCTATCGGTACATATAAATATTTACCAATTCTGTCTAAATATGTAACTGTCCACACTATATCATCATCATCATCTATTTATTGACCAGTCTGTTGATCTTTCTCAGGCATTCCTATCACCAGTCTGAAATACGACATGTTTGTTTTTGATTAACATTCAGTATGAACTCAGCAGTATTGAAACAGAAACAGAATTCCTTATTCAAAATGTTTCCCCTGAATGTATCAACACTACTTGCAGCACTTATCTATCTAGATCTATGTACTACATGTCAAAGATTCACGGAGACATATATATGACATGCTGTTACATTTACAGTCAGTTGGGTTTATTCTCATATAGATCTTAAAGTTTAATTGCGTATTTTATCTAAGATTTGACACAAACAATATTTCAGAAGAAATAAAATAACATTGTCTCATACGCTCAAATTTATTCTTTAAAACTTAGGATATTTTATGGTTTAAGTTCTGTTTTCATGATTGTTTTCCATGTTGTAGTTAAAAAAATAAAAAACAATTTTCAAAATTGGTTTCAAATAGTATTTGCAAATTATTATATAATATCAGAATGATTAAATTCAGACAATGGTTTGAAGGAATGAATAAATGTTTGAAGGCCCACAATGCTATTTTAGTGTAGTAAAACTGAATTGATATCAACCTGTGTCTCTTGCTTTTTAAATATTTTCTTGGCAAAATAACAAATTGTTTAATTTATCCCAAAGTGTCCAGCATATACCTGATGGTATTAAACCAAATATAAAACAGTTTATGTAACATTTATCTGCTATTGCCACTTTCAAGCAATAAAAATCAACCCTTGCATCTTCTCCACGAGAATAATATAAACATTGCTGACTTGTGACATGGTCTGAGTCAAGTTCGCTAAAGGGCGATTTCTGTTTTCAATATAGTTATTATATATAATTATGGTATAACAAGTTACTGAATGTTGGCATACACATGAGTTTGACCTGCCACTGATTTATCAAGTGGGTTGAGTTTAAACAGTAAACAAGAGTTGTCAGAAGACAACAAAGCTTACCTCTTGGTGTCTAAGTCCAAAAAGGGCCATAACTGTGCCAAAATGCAATCCAGAGTTATGGTTCTTGTCTGTGTGTGTTCCATTGATGATGGTGAACACACATGCCAAGTTTCATTCACATCCAATGAGTGGTTGCATAGATATCTTAAACTTAAATGCAAAAGTTTAACCTGAATTCTACAGACGCCGCCGCCGGGGTCATGGCAATATAAGCTCTCCTTGGACTTCGTCCCGGCGAGATAAAAATACACAAAATTTGATTCCAGATATGTTAAATTATTTTGTTGTTCCCATCAAGGACTTATGTAGGATAGGAAACTTGAAACTCTCTACTAAATATTGATAAAATAGCATGTGAATAATGAATAATTTGGCAAATCAATCATTCAAATTTGACAGGCAACTGATTTCTTTAACAAAAAATGTCAAGTGTATGTAACCATTGATGTTTTATACTTTTTTAAATGATAAACTGATCTTGAAATTAAAATATTGCAATTTGAAGTAAAATTTTCAGTTATTTTCTAGATTTTTTTAGTTTCAGCAGACAAATTTTGTAATCGTAAATACTTCAACAATTTTCAACATAATTTGATGGGAATTGTCTCATTTTTTAGAGAATTTCATTGTGCAAAGAGAGAATTTTAATTGGTATTTCTGAAATAAATGGAAGTTTGAAACGAAATTTTGCGTGAATATGTGAGTGCTCATAACATCTCAGTGACAGTTGCTTTTCCTTCTCTATATAAGTCCTTGGTCCCACAGAATTCAAAATGAGTTTGACCATAGAAGATACTTAACAAACAAGATAAACTTGATGGATTGATACTTGAGATTTAAAAGATTTAAGAGACCTGACACCGAGCAAACACTATATTAAGGCGGCATAATATATGGGAATAACAGAAGACTTAAAATATAAAATAGTGTAATTGTTTACTGTTTGTGAATAAAATATGTTTAAACTAAACGCAGAAAGTGTTTGTGAGTGAAAAAATAGGTTAAAAAAATAGATCATAATTATATTGATGTCATGACATCAAGGAATTATATAGAGAAAGAAAGGCAAATGATTGAGATTTTATGAACGCTCACATATTCACGCAAAATCTCATTTTCAATTATCTAAACTTCCATTCATCTCAGGAACACAAATCAAAATTCTAACATTACAGAATGAAATTCTCATCAAAACAATACTATTCCCAGAAATGTGTGTTTAGAATTGTTGAAGTATTTTTGAGTACAAAATTTGTATACTGCAGTTAAAATAAGGACAAATTAAGAGAAAATTTCCTTCAAACCATAATATCTTTAATTCAAGATCAGTTTCTGTGATCAAAACATGATTATACATCTAAGATAAGATACAACTTAAAGTTTATGTACGAGAAATCTGTTGCCTGTGAATTATGAACGATTAATTGTCAAATAATTAATCCTTCATGTGCTATTTCATCAACATTTAGCCAGGAGATGCGAGTTTCCTATCCATCTACACAAGTCCTTGATGACATATCTGAAACTATAACATTACATGCAAGTATCTCTATCTGCAGATACAATTGCAAGTAACAAATGTTGATCAAGCATTTCTGCAAGGTGATGTCTATTAAATTAAATGTACTTTTTTAAATATAAAAAAAGTTACTTCTCATAGTTCAAAAATTTTGCCTATTTGTTGAATAGAATGATTTTAATTAATTTCATTTATTGAAACCTGTATTGGTGGAGTAGAATATCATGAGTTCTGAAAACTCATCTTCTACACCAAGCTGTAATATATTGTATTCTTTTTAAAGAGTACACCTTTTGGTATTATTTTTAAAAGTTTTATAAGTACTTGTCTGAAAAATGATGGCTGACTAATATATATCAGAAATGTCAAATCTGGAATCTTGGTGTCTACCCAACCATGTTTTGAATTGCAGAACACTTTTGGCACTAACTATATTATCTGGTAGATTGTGCCATTTTTCAATTGTTCTGACACAGAATGAATCTAAATGAAAAGTTTTCAAGCTCCTAGGTTTCTAAATTTTTTACTATGACCTCTGATTCAAACCTACTATCCATTGGAAGATCATCAATATTCTCGATAATCTTAAAAACTTGTATCAAATCCATGCAGTTTTTTCTATGTGGATAATTTCAAGTCTCTTAATTATGGTTGTACAATTCAGGCAAAAATTTAGAGATTCTCTGCTGAACATATTCAATTAGCGGTTATATCTTTTTTCAAAGTAGGATACCACACAGTATTTCCGTAGTCCAAAATGGGTCTTATATTAAAGTGTCTTGTATAATATTAAAAATGTTTCTTTATTTAGATAAGAGAAAGATCTGTTAATGAGTCCTAAAGGCCTACTAGCATGATTTACAGTGAGGTTTATGTGTTTATTTAATTTTAAATCATTTTCACTATGGACTCCTTTAGACTTTTACACTATTTATAACTACATTTTGTATTAAGTTTGACATTGCCATCTTTGTCTGTCATTTCATAATCAAAACAAGGGTTTTCCTTTCCAATGTGCATAACTTTACATCTGTCTATATTAAAATGCATAAGCCATTTTGATGTCCACTGACATAGTTTGTCAAGATTTTTTTTTTAGGTTGTTAAGATCTTTGTAAAGTTTAGCATTGTCAGCAAATAATTTGCAATATGACTGAACTGTGTCTGGTAAATAATTAATGTACAAAATAAATAACAAGGGGTCAAGGACAGATTCTTAGGGTACACCACTTGATACCACTGACCATTCTCAGATGCTTGACCATTTATACTTACAAGTTGTTTTCTATCTTTAAGAAAGTTGCTGACCCAGCTTAGTATGTTACCAGATATTCCCAAAGAATTTAACTTCATAATAAGCATTCTATGCGGAACACAATCAAATGCTTTTTTAATATCTAGAAATGACAATGACAATAGCAGTGTCTTTGTCTGTGAACTTTGACCAGTCATTAAAAACTTCGAGCAATATATATACATCCTCTTTTATTCCACAAACCATAATGTGAGTCTGTATATATTTTCTTGTCATTGCAGTGAGACATTATATATGTCTTAATTATATTTTCAAGGAGTCTGCATAAAATACTGGTTATTCTAAATGGTCTATAGTTACATGCTTTGGTTTAATCACCACTTTTATAAATACTTGTAGCATTAGCTAGTTTCCACTCATATGGAACAGTTCCTTAAGAAAAAGATTTGTAGAAAACAATGATTTGTAGAAAACAATGATTTGTAGAAAACAATGATGTTAGTCGGTACTGTTGTAATTGTGACCTACCAAACATCAACACGAGCCTGTTTGAGGATTTTCTTTCCACATCCTCTGATCATAGTACCAGTACTACAAGATCATCAGTATCACCTGAGAGTTTTATTCTCAACACATCAAACATCAGACATCTTCCTCCACCTCCAGAAGACGTCAGCCACTTTCCAAGAGAAAGCTGTGTATAGTCTCTATCAACTTTCAAAGTATCAGATCCAGGAAGGCATTTTGGAGTATGCTGGCGTACACTGAACCTGACATCCTACTGGCTACTACCAGGAATAACAGAAAGAGAGATACTGCCCGACAGCTACAGATTTATTGCCCGGAAAGACAGGAAGACTGACCCACATGGAGGAACAGCGATCATAGCAAAGGCAGATATTGATGTTGTTGAGATAGACCTTGCAACCAAAACAGAGTTTGTAGCAGCTACATTTAAATGTAAAACATGAAGAAACCCCTGATTGTTGGATCTGCATATAGGCCCACTGACAACAATTATGCACAGGATCTTCATACATTGGAGAAACCTACAAGAACTCCACCATTTGGATAGGTGGAGATTTCAACTTGCCAGATAAATCGACTGGAAGACCTGCTCTATAATTGGTCACAACTATCCCATCCCTATCAACAACTTTATCTTAGACATGATACAGGACAAAGGAGCAGAGCAGATTGTGGATTTTCCCACCCGTAAAGAAAACACCCTAGTTATCTTTGTCACAAACCGACTGAGCCTAGTTAACAAGTGTGTACCATTACCGGGACTAAGTGATCACGATGTTGTGCTCATCGATGCCAACATCATACCAGCAAGACAGAAACCTACTCGTCGAATCATATATCTCTGGAAGAGAGCAAACCTGTCGGATAAGGAGCAGGACATAACTGATTTTTCCACATCCTTCACTACAGATTTCTGCAAAACAACTCCCATTAACATGCTATGGTCAGTTTCAAAAAGAAGTGCTTGACAACACTCCAAAAGCATGTCCCTTCCAAGTATACATCTACAAGGTACAGTCAGACCTGGTGCAACTGCACAATTCGACGATTGTCATGGAAGAAAAGAAGAGCCTACAAAATGGCACGACGCACCAACAATGACAGAGATTGGGCCCACTTTAAAAGTCTACAGAAGACCAATAAGAAGAAATGTAAGAAGGCATATGACAACTATGTTTACTCCATGGTCAGTAATGGAAGCAACAGCAAAAGACTCTACTCATTCGTGACGAACAAGAATTGTGACAGTTCTGGTGTGGCCTCGCTGAAGAAAGACGGTACCACATTCGAAGATGCTAAAGAAAGGCTGAAATTCTGTGTTCACCAAAGAAGATGACTCACCGATTCCAGACCTAGATTATAGTGACACACCAGATGTCCCCAACATCCATGTAGGAAGGAATGGTGCGACAAAACTCCTACAAGGGTTTAAACCTCACAAGGCCACTGGACCAGATGAGATGGAAGACCCTTGCTTGGATCCAGAGTTTCCTTGCTGGCAGAATTCAACAGGTCACACTTGAAGGCCGAGCCACATCCTTGTCCCCAGTCTCCTCTAGCGTGCCTCAAGGCACAGTCCTTGGACCATTGCTATTCGTAGCATACATCAACAACCTGCGATTGAGAGTCAAAGCCACACCCTGACTGTTTGCGGATGACTGCTTCCTCTACCGTATCATCAACTCATAGCGGGAGGCAGAGTCATTACAAGAAGACCTAGACATCCTTCAACAGTGGGAGAAAGATTGGCTCATGTCCTTCAACCCAGACAAATGTGAGGTCATTACAAGCACATAATAGCTGAAACCCATCAACACTACTTCACCATACATGCCAGAGAACTTGGACATACCAAGAACACAAAATATCTGGGAGTACTGATTGGCGACACCTTGTTGTGGAATGCGCACGTAGACACAGCGACTCAGAGGGCCAACAATACTGCTGCTTTTCTTTCCTGTCCCCAACACATTAAAGACATGTGCTACAAGACCTACTTCAGACCCCAGTTGGAATATGCGGCAACAGTATGGGACCCACACACCGACATCAACAAAGCAAAGCTGGAAGCTGTCCAACGTCGCACTGCAAGACTTGTCAAGAACAACTTTAAACAAACAAGCAGCGACACAGCTATGATGAGAGCCCTTGATTGGGAAAGTCTCCAGCAGCGCCGCCAACAGGCCAAAGCTGTCATGATGTATCAGATAGTGAACTCACTGGTAGCTATTCCTTCGTCTCCTCACCTCCATCCTATAGGTGTAGCAACAAGAAGACACCAGTCCAAATTCAAGGTCCCATACAGCAGGACAGACACACACCGAAAGTCCTTCATACCTTCTGGTATTCACTTGTAGAATCAGCTTCCAGACAGCATTATCAACGCTCTCTCCCTTGACCCATTCAAGTCTGGGACAGCAGCAGCTTTCTGCGCATAGACTGTCAGTTGCGATGATTTTATACTGTTTTTAATTTGTACATATGGACCTTCCTCACTTGTCCTAAGTTTAAATCTACAGTGCGAGGATACCACTTACATGGTGATGCACTTTACCGGAAGAAGAAGAAAAGAAGAGAACAGAAAATGCAATAGCATTGAGACATTACATTTGCGGATAGGTCATCATTTATTCGCCCTCATTTATTTGTTATACGTTTATGTGAAGCCTTAAGTTAGATGCCTGTTTGTTTAAGTTTTACTAACGATAATTCAAATTTAATTTTTAATTCACATTGATCATCTAACAGACAAACTACATATATATAACCTGATAACTGTTTACCTTGCCACCCATTTTTTCTTAAATATCACATGACAGTCATGTGATTTTTTTGTTTAGACGGCGGTGTTGATGTAAATTGTTTACATTAACGGAAGTTGAGGGTGTTGTGGTTTTAATGTGGAAACCTGTATAATATGTTTAAAAATGTTAACAATACTATCACAGTATTTGATAGTATCACTTCTCATTTCCACATCATCTGGTCGAAATGTCCTTGTGTTTATCGGTAAGACAAACCAATAATAACATGTAGTGTTAACTTTATATTTCTCCCTGATGATTTAGTCCTATGGCTTTTTGACTTATGACATTCAACTACACCAATGAAACACGTTTTTATTAAGACAGGCTACGTATTCATTTTCTTAATGTGGACGGACAGTACTGAGACCCCACTGTGCCTATGTCATAGCCTGATTAAATAACACAATAAAGAGGGGAAGAGAGAGGGAGAAGGAGAGGAGAGGAGAGCGCATTGAAATCTGTATGTAACAAGAACTAGTAAGAACTAGAATTAATTATTATAGTAATTTATTTATTTTATGTTTAAATGTCCAAGCTGTCAAGTGGATGTAGTTTATGCTAGTACAACAATAGAAGTATATATAAATAAATAGTATTTAGGTCATGGATAACCATAAGGTAGTTAAATGTATCAAAGTGTATGAATACTAGTAAAACTGCATAAGTATCAAAGTGTATGAATACTAGTAAAACTGCATAAGTATCAAAGTGTATATTCAATTCAAATTTATAAAGATCGCAGAACTTTATTTTTATAATTAACTGAAACTCATTCCTGTTACAATGCACAATCATGGCCAGTTTTTTTATTACTAGTATTTGGATATCTGTTATGCCAGATTATGGGAGACACTATGTTGAAAATCACCAAAAGAATCCCTGAAAACATTCACATAAACTATGCAGATTGCTGCTGCACTTGTGAAGTGGTGAACACCCTTCCAAAGCTGTTGTTATATATTGCAATTGTGAGGTCTCAACAGCACTGTATTTGCACCCTATCTGAATGTCATGAAAGTTTGTTCATATATGTCAAAGTGTGTACATTATCTGTTAGGAGAGAAAAGTATGTAAGCCATCCAGCTAGCTCATTCAGCTACATATTTTTCTTGTCCTGTTACATATATATGACTACAGAGACTACTTTCCCATCAGACTAGGGAACTCCAAGTTTCTCTTGTTGGAGCCTTCTCAGCTGGAATTGGTGTTAAGATTGTGTAGACTGAGTTGTTGGTGTTAAGATTGAGTAGACTGAATTGTTGGTGTACAATTAGAGAAAGAGAGTCACAAAATTGATAATCAAAAGGATTGTCAAATAGGAATAATTGTTCCAATAAAAATGGCAAAATCATGATTACTGAGCCTTCTCTCCAAACAGAAAATATGACATAAGCAATATTCTTGTCATGAAGTAGATTTATTAATTAAATTTTTATAAATTATTGAATGTTGTCGGTATTTATTTTACATATAGCGGATGATGCTGGGTTTGAAACCCAGGTATACAACAATAGTGTGTGTAAGACACCTCACATCAACCAGCTGGCAGCCAGCAGTACGATCTTTAAACATGCCTTTACATCCGTCAGCAGCTGTTCACCAAGTAGGTTAGTGACATCATCATTATTTCAGATTAATTGACTGATTGAATGTTTAGCATCATTTTTTAAAAAAAAACTAATTTTATTATTTTTTTTCTCAAGTACGAAACAAGTTTTGACAACTTAGACAACTCTAAGCTTGAGGTCATCCTGGGAAGAACCATTACTAAGCATGTGCGGAAAGAGTGTCTTTCTGGAGGACACCACAGATAATCGGGGCAGAGGATCAAACCCATGACCCTCCGATCCTGGGTCCAATGCAATATCATTATGTCCTTGAGGGATATCAGACAATTAACCAATACTCAAGCACACCCATTTCCACAAGTAACTGATCGATATTTTTCCTGCCTGAATCAGAAGTGAGAGACAAGTGATAATGAGACAGAATATTTCAGAGTGAGATAATCTATTTAAGGACATTGTTACTATATAAAACAGCCGTTACCAGGCAAGGTAGTCTGAGGCTATACAACTCTGTTCCGTGGCATGCTCAGCTCAATTCAAAATTTTCTCATTTTGAATACATATATAAGTAAATGTCAATAACTATTGACCTCATTCAAGCATTAATGCATTCAAATTTGAGGTTTAGCCAGGTGTTTGTGTTTTAATAATTATGAATCCTGGAAATTGTGTCTGAGTACAAGTTTGAGTTGAGCATGTAACATTCTTTGTAACCTCGGGACCTGATCAAGCAACATTTATGGTATGCTTTTCAAGTCACTATATTATTTAAAAAATCTCACTTGCAAGAAAGCCAAATATAATTTTTCCCATTACCTAGGATTGTCCTTTCCTTTGAAAATAAAAACAAAAGAAAAAACTGAATGCTAAATGATGATCTGCTTTCATTTCCACCAATGGAATGTCCAAGTTTTTAAGGCTTTTCCTTATAGTTATCTTAAGGCTAAAATGCTCCTTCACATTTGAGTAGTAATGGCTAATGTAACTAATGTTAATAGATTTGTGATCCAAACCATTTACATATAATAAGGCAATAAAGGTTGGAACTGAATTGGGCTTTTAAGCCTCTAATAGTATGTCACATGCACTTGTTGAAATGCAACATTTTATATATGACAGCAGAATGATTTATGGACACATAATATTAAAACAAACACAAACATTTTCAGGTCAGTGATACTTTCTGGACTTCCACAGCACCAGAATGGCATGTATGGGCTACACCAAGGTTACCATCACTTCATGAGTTTTGATAAAGTCCAGAGTCTTCCTCTTATACTCCACAAACACAACATCAGGACAGGTAACTCTTCACTTTACATAAATACAATAAGGACAGGTAACTCTTCACTTTACGTAAGTACAATCAGGACAGGTAATTCTTCACTTTACATAAGTACAATCAGGACAGGTAACTCTTCACTTTACAAAAGTACAATCAGGACAGGTAACTCTTCACTTTATATAAGCACAATCAGGACAGCTAACTCTTTACTTTATGTAAGTACAATCAGGACAGGTAACTCTTCACTTTACATAAGTACAACCAGGACAGGTAACTCTTTACTTTATGTAAGAACTATCAGGACAGGTAACTCTGCACTTGACATAAGTACAATCAGGACAGGAAACTCTTTACTTTACATAAGTACAATCAGGGCATTAACTCTTCACTTTACATACGTACAATCAGGACAGGTAACTCTTCACTTTACATAAGTACAATCAGGACCTGCTACTCTTGACGTGATATAAGTACAATCAGGATAGATAACTCTTCACTTGACATAAATACCATAAGGACATGTAACTCTTCACTTCACATAAATACCATCAGGACAGGTAACTCTTCACTTTATATAAATACCATCAGGAGAGGTCACTCTTTACTTGACATAAATACCATCAGGACAGGTAGATCTTCACTTAACATTAAAACCATCAGGACAGGTAACTTTTCACTTGACATTTATACCATCAGGACAGGAAGCTCTTCACTTATCCTAAAAACAATCAAGACAGGTAACTCTTCACTTGACATAAATACCATCAGGATAGGTAACTGTACACTTTACACAAGACCATCAGGACAGGTAACTCTTCAATTTAAAAATTATTGTCAGTGTAGTTTCCATCTATCAATAAAAAATCATGCTTATTTACAAGTTGTATTTACGTTATTTTTTGTCATTGCAGGTATTATTG
This sequence comes from Panopea generosa, assembly GCA_029582155.1. Classification (NCBI taxonomy): domain Eukaryota; kingdom Metazoa; phylum Mollusca; class Bivalvia; order Adapedonta; family Hiatellidae; genus Panopea; species Panopea generosa. The sequence goes on along the minus strand of CM055895.1, from coordinate 38,441,789 downwards.
GTAAGAAACATGTGGGTCCAGAGACTGTGTACCCATTTGATTATGCCCAGACGGAGGAGAACCATTCCATACTACAAGTTGGCAGAAATATCACGTACATGAAGGAACTGGTTCGACAGTTCCTTACACAGAATGATTCAAGGTTATCATCATTTAACTAAAGCTGTATAACCAAATGAGCATTCTTGTGTATGTTTTGCTGTTACTTTTCCACAGACATGACTAGCCATTATTAGATTTAGTAAATTGAAATTAAACTTTAATAAGTTTTTACACTGCCTCTTTTTTTTGTTAGCATGACTGTTTTTTCATATACATGGCTGGTTTCTTACCTGTGTTTTATTAGCTCACCGGGACGAAGTCCAAGGAGAGCTATTGCCATGACCCCGACGTTGTTGTCGGCGGCGGCGTCTTCTGTAGACACCCATGTTAAACTTTTGCGTTTAAGTTTAAGATATCTATGCAACCACTCATTGGATGCGAATGAAACTTTGCATGTGTATTCACCATCTTTAATGGAACACACAGAGATAATAACCATAACTCTGGGTTGTATTTTGGCACAGTTAGGACCATTTTTCGACTTAATTTTTCAGGTTAAAGTTTTTTATCAGGTAAGATATCTATGCAACCACTCATTGGATATGAATGAAACTTCGTATGTGTGTTCAACATCATCAATGGAACACACAGAGTTAAGAACCATAACTCGGGGTTGTATTTTGGCACAGTTTTGGCCCTTTTTCGCCTTAATCTTTCAGGTTAAAGTTTTTTATCAGGTAACATATCTATGCAGCCACTCATTGGATATGAATGATATTCGCATGTGTGTTCACCATCATCAATGAAACACACAGAGACAAGAACCATAACTTGGGGTTGCATTTTGGCAAAGTTATGGTCCTTTTGGACTTTATTTTTCATCTGTAGACACCCAGCTTAAACTTTTGCGTTTAGTTTTGGTGTTTGCCTCCAATTTCAATCTTTGCATTGGTCGTGAGTTTTATCCCATCTCCGAGCTTTGTTGTCTTTTGACAACTCTTGTTTTTAACATCTCGCACACCAGTTACTTTCAGACCACTCTACATATAGAGGAATGCACTTCTGGAGCATAAATCACATTACCAATGATTTGTTTTTATATATTGTCATCTGTTGCTCCAGAATGTAGGAAAAACATGGGGTTGACCAAATTGCTTTTACACAATTTTGATGGTTTGAGGAAACCCCCTCATTTTTGACAATTCTGTCCATTTGATGCAGTGTATCATTACACATCCTCAAACTGTTATGTCTTCTTCCAACAGCACCCAGTGTCAGCTAAACTTGGCACAACTCATGACAATGGTCCACTCTTCTTCCAACAGCACCCAGTGTCAGCTAAACTTGGCACAACTCATGACTATGTGCCACTCTTCTTCCAACAGCACCCAGTGTCAGCTAAACTTAGCACAACTCATGACAATGTTCCACTCTTCTTCCAGCAGCACCCAGTGTCAGCTAAACTTGGCACAACTCATGACAATGTTCCACTCTTCTTCCAACAGCACCCAGTGTCAGCTAAACTTGGCACAACTCATGACAATGTTCCACTCTTCTTCCAACAGCACCCAGTGTCAGCTAAACTTGGCACAACTCATGACAATGTTCCACTCTTCTTCCAACAGCACCCAATATCAGCTAAACTTGGCACAACTCATGACAATGTTCCACACTTCTTCCAACAGCACCCAGTGTCAGCTAAACTTGACACAATTCATGACCATGTTCCACTCTTCTTCCAACAGCACCCAGTGTCAGCTAAACTTGGCACAATTCATGACAATGTTCCACACTTCTTCCAACAACACCCAGTGTCAGCTAAACTTGGCACAATTCATGACAATGTTCCACTCTTCTCATGTTGAAAAAAATGTATTTCAAAAAAAATATTAACAACAAATTTACATAGTTTTATTTTCTCGAGCGTAAGAATCTTGCTACCGTCATGTAAGGGAATTGAGAACTTTAACTCTAATATCACTGTGTAAAAGACAAAGTTTGGATGTTATCAAAAACTTATTAATGAATACTGATATTTTCTTTCAGGCCATTTTTCCTATACATTGGTTTCCATGACCCCCACAGATGTGGTCACACCCATCCTGAGTTTGGGGCTTTCTGTGAGAAGTTTGGCAATGGAGATGCAGGTATGGGAACCATTCCTGACTGGACACCAGTCAAGTATGACCCACAGGATGTTGTAGTTCCATACTTTGTACAGGACACGCCGGCAGCTAGGCAGGACATCGCTGACCAATACACCACCATCAGTAGACTCGACCAAGGTTTGTAAAATATAAACAGCAGTATAGTCTGGAGCTGTAACTGTTCATGAAGAATAGCAAATGTTGTGAGATAACTATAATACTGGTTGTTTCACAATATGAGTTGATAACTCGACATTTATTTTGTCAAAGGGTTATTTTAAGAATCATACATGGGTTCGAGGTTCAAATAGAAAATTTCGTCCCGTGGGAAAACAGTTTTTGAGGGAACGAGGCTCTACTGAGTTGAATCCCACAAAAATATTTATACCAAAGGACGGAATTTATTTTCTATTTGAACCATAAAAGTCGGGAATGATTCTTTTTCTTGCATACCAAACATATTAAATAAATATTTTAACATAATTTAGCATTATATTTTTACAACAGCCGATTTTAAGACATTGAATTATATGATTTACATCATATATTTTATATATTACATTCATAATTGAGTTTAACATCATCATTCTTGACCCTAGGGTGAGATAGAAATATTTAACCCCGGTAAAAATGCAGATATCCTTATTTGGTGTGCAAAAAAAATCTATACACATAACAGTATTGCTATTAAATATAAATATATATTTTAATATATATATATATATACATATGTACATACAATAGTTGCTGAAAAATTGTTTTAAATTTATGCATCACATTTAATATTTCAATACGAATGGTGTCTCAGAATTAATTAGACTTTTGCTGCAATATTTTTGTTAATAAACGGATTTTTATGAAATTTTCTTGGAACAACATTCAGCCTATTGTCTATTAGATTTTAGCAGCTTTAATTTATCCGCATAGTTGAAACTTGTTTTTCATGTCACCATAGTAACTTACCATTATATAGATGGGGCAGGTTAAATTATGCACAGGTATCATAAGATTGCACTGTCCATATCTTCCTTCATTGTGTCACAATAATGGCGTGACGTTGTGACTATCCTACGATGTCTCGTTATACAAACCATACAAGTGCTGGTTGTCAATATGATCAGAAAAATTACATCAACTGATTATTCGGAACATCGTACAATTATCAAATTCTGTGTGAATATCGTGGGGGAAACACTCATGAGAGGCTAGCATTAGCAACAGTGCGACCACCAGTATCAAGGGCACTTGTTTTTAAGTGGCATGAGGAATGGGCGAGAAAGCATCGAAGATGATAAGGGCCATGGGGGAAAGTCATCGTTGGATACAACGTCAAATCAGACTGTCAAAGATGTTGTTAACCAGGACCGGCATTTACTGTGCGGGATATATGCGACATCATGGGAAAGAAACAAGGAACTGTTTTCTGCATTTTAACAGAACAATTGAACATGCAGAAACTTAGTGCTCGATGGGTACTGAGATTATTAACAGAAGACAGTATGAAAAGAAGAGTAAAAGCTTCAAGGAAGTTCTTAACTCGATTTTGTAAGCAAGGGGATTAGTTCCTGGATAGAATCATCACAACCGATGAAATGTTGCTATTTCTGTATGATCCCAAGACCAAGGAGCAATCCAGACAATGGAAGACAGACTCTTCAGGGATGATATTTCATTATGCTGTTCCTCCTCATACTAATGTGAACTATTACTCTAAGGTAATCGAAACATTTACTTAAATTATAGATGATTCCTATATTTACCTACATAATTCTATAAATAAAATTAAATATAATGTAAAATTGTTAATTTATAAAAAAAGTTATATATGCAGCTAAATACATAACAATTTATATGCCTATAATTTACGTTATCTGCTTTTAAGGTTTTACAGCGAGAATAGTACGAGCCTTATGATGGAAGAGACCTGCCTTAATGTTAGAAAGAATATAACTACACCAAGACAATGCCCACAGCCATTATGCAGTTTCCATGCAGCTTGAGATAAGTTTATTGGAATCCCAAATAATTGAGCATGCACCCTACTCACCAGACTTTAGCGCCAATGGACTTTAGCTTTTCCCTTTTGTGAAGTCGGCACTAAAAGGTAGGAAATTTGATGATTTTCGTGAACTGTCAGTGGCCACACAGACCTTTGTAGCTGGTTTCGACCAAGAGTGGTACAAGGACATCTTTGAACAATGTATCAAGAGACACGAGAAGTGCATTAAGCGCAATGGTGACTATATTGAGAAAATTTGAACACCAAAGTCAAACATTAATATCGAGTAATTTATGCTGACGTTGTAACGTCAAAATGACCTGCCCCACCTCCAGTACCCCTGTACCTACCAATTCCATAAAGTGTAGCTCACATGGCTGAAATTTAGCATACAAACCCTTACAAATATGCTATTTATCACTGGAGATTTTTCTTGTCTTTATCACATCCCGTTTGTAAGTTGTAGCAAAAGTCTAAGTAATTCTGGGACACCCCTCGTACTGATGATGAAAGCAGATGTAATAATTGTAACATGATATTTTACTAGGTATTGGGCTGATACTACAAGAGCTGAAGAACTCTGGGCATGACAAGGACACATTAGTGATGTATTCCTCTGACAATGGTATACCATTTATAAATGGCCGTACAAATCTGTATGACTCCGGAATGGCAGAGCCCTTTTTGTTGTCATCACCGTATCATTCCCAAGGACATGGGCAGGTATATTGTCAGACTGAGCTCGTATACATCATCTTACATAGCATGATTATGCAGACCAAGCATTTAAAACAAAACATGCTTTTCCATGTTTTAATGTGTTGCGGTCTTTAGCCATGAGCATTAAAAATCCATTACAACTCGTGGTTGGGATTGTAAGAATCTACACGGGTATATGGTTAAGATAAGGTCATTTCAACCCAAGGTTTCATAATTTATATCAAAGTTCCTATCAAACCGGTGATATGAAGGGTTGGACTCTCATTATCTGTTGCATACTAACGATCAATCTTTTTTCTTGCACACCACTTAGTGTTTGTTTGTTTGAATATTTAGCGTTATTTTTATGCTATTGACAATAAGTTAACCTAACCCAGGAAGGTTTACCAGAACTCGAGCACACCCATCTCCACAATTGATGTAACATAACCTTCCCACTTAAATCAGGGAGAGGCAGTGTTGTATACCAATCATCATGGAGACTGTGGTCAGGTGGGGATTGGAACTCTCGACCCCCGGATTGATAATTAGATGTGCTACCAACTGAGCCTACTGGGTGCAACATCACTTATTGTAACGTCATGTGAGCATTTTTAAAACATGTGAATTACTTTTCAACGCTAGGGTGATAGCTGATATATTAATCAAGTATGTGAGAATATCATGGGTGCAAGATCAGAGGTTCTGATTTAAGTGAGAAGTATAAATCGATGACAATTCAGATCATTGATGCATGCTAAATATTTCTCCTGATCTAAAATTTTCCATTTATGAACTGAATTGTTAAAACAATGCAATATTAATTTAAATCAAAATATCTTTTAAAAATTCTTGAAATTATAGTCTGTTTTCCATTTGTTTGAGAACAGTTGTAAATATATTATTGATTTTGTATTATTGATATAGGTAAGACAGGTATATGTACTCAATTATGAATTGTTTACATTAAAAAGCTTATTACCCGCCTTACCAATACAGTTCAATGACGAACTTGCCCAATTATCAGTGAAATTTGAATCAACTGTAGTTAATCCATTGCCAGTTTAAATAGCTTCATGGGTCCTCTGTGACCAACTGGACTTTTAATGACCACTTACCTCTCACTGCTGAGGTCGTGGGTTCGACTGCTAAGGTCGTGGGTTTGACCCCTGACTTGCTTCAAAAAATTTGCCAGTTACTTGCGGAAGGACGGTGGTTCTACTCAGATTCATACTAAGGTCTTCCTCCACCAACATAACTAAATATTTCATCTGTAACCTTTCATGTGTTGGAAATGATTTTAAAAAAACATTTAAAAAACATTGTATCATTATTCATGATGTGTAACATAAAGTTGATGGTAAATCTATATACTGAAATATCTTTAAACGTTTGTTTTAAAATTGGACAATAATCCATTTTTTTGTTTTTTGTTAATCCATACTTGTGGCAATGTGCTGTAAAATATCTTATTTTCAGTCCAAATGTATTTCAGATTAGTGACGTTCTGGTAAGTCATGTCGACATTGTTCCAACAGTGTTAGACTGGTTCAGTATCAAATATCCACACTACAAACTGAACAAGAGACCAGTCACACTTACAGGCAAGTCCCTGTTTCCTGCCATGATGAAGCACTCCAAATCTTCCCCAGAGAATATGGAAGCAATATTTGCCAGTCATAATTTACATGAAGTGACAATGTTTTATCCGATGCGAGTAGTCAGAAACACGCGTTACAAATTAATACACAACATGAATTACAAAATGCCATTTACAATCGATCAAGATTTTTTCATCTCTGATTCTTTCCAAGACATTTTAAATAGAACAAGGGCAGGTAAACCGACACATTGGTTCAAGTCCCTGAAGGAGTATTACTACAGGGAACCCTGGGAGCTGTATGATGTCCAGAATGATCCTTGGGAAAGGAAAAATCTAGTGAACCATTCTAGTACAGAGTATACATCTGTTCTTCAAACACTGAAGAGTCAGTTGCTCATGTGGCAAAATGTAACCCATGACCCCTGGATTTGTTCTCCTTGGGGTGTGTTGGAAGATGCAGGCAGTTTTAAATCTAGCCCAAAATGTTTCAGTGCAGACTATTATGTTGATGAATCTCCATATACTCAACTCCACAATGATCTGTGATATTTTTTTAGCTAAACTTTTATAGTGGAAAGAGGGAACCATCATACTTACCTCTGCCTCGGTGTAGATGGTTACCTGAAGAAATGAGGGAGCCATTAGTTACATCGGCATTGGTGTAGATTGTTACCCGAAGAACAGAGAGAGCTACATGTATTATACTAATCCCAGCTTTGGTGTATATTGTTACGTTCTATAGAAAGCTGGTATTTCATGAATACTTGTCATTCATCAGTGATATTTCACGTCTTCACTACCACTTGTACTGGATACAGTAAGACATGTACCACTCTCATTAATGTTGCATTTAAATGCATTGGAATTTTATAAAACAGAAACTCAGAATACTTATTGTTTTACATTTTGTTTATTTATTATGGAAATATGTCATAATGATTTAAGGGACACATGGCAATTTGATGATTTTTGGAATTTCTATATTCACTGTCACATGATGCAAATATGGAAATAAGATTCTCAATTTGAAAATCCTCAATTTGTTTCTATTTTAGAAAGGGGCATTACTCTTGGAAATGGTTAAAAATTATCCTGTTTGGCTTATCTGTGATCATCTATGACAAAAATGGCAAAATAAATATTGATTTGTATAGCAAAAAAAAATTTGGTTGATATTTTCAAAACTATTGGGACACCGTTAGTTTTATAATAGCTTAATATTTTCACAAATATGAAGTTTTTGAGCTATTCTGAGGGACACATGGTTATATGTCCATAGGTGATAAGATTGATGTGATGGTTTTCAACTTGGCCGTGTGTTCCATTTAATTCAATTAGCACAATCAAAATATGAAGATATGTGTAATATATTTTATACAAAGTTTTATATAATGCTTTTTTTATATTTTTACAATAAATAGTTGATATGCACCTTGTTTGTTACCTAGATGATATATTTAGAAAAATGACATGCACCTTGTCTACCATCCATAAAACCAATGGAAAGCAACATATATACTGAATGGAAAAGCTAACCTGCCACTTTTTTATATCCAATATGTTTGTCAAAATACTGAGTAGCATTACTTGTAAATGATATCCACAGACAGTTGTTTTGATTTTAAATAGGCTGATTGCAAAGTACTATACAATTGTTCATGTGCATCTATTTGGCACAAAATGCTTATTTTGCATGTGCAGCACAAACCTGGTGACGGGTTAGCTGTTCTGTTCAGTATATTATATTGACACATGCAGGCATCTCATGTGTTTATATATTTACATTATATTTTCCCTAATTTGGATGAAATACAAATGTTGAAATGCTGAATATGAAATCTACTTTGACCACTTTACGCACACAGCCGGCTGCACAAGCAGACATTATATACTTAAATATGACTTGTATACTTCCAGTGATGCTTCATAAAAAGCATAAACGTGAAAATGATTTCTGTATATTTGATCAGCTCTAAGAGATAATTTGAATCAGTAAATGGGATATAAAATTTCAATCTTAAAAAAAAAAAGCAAAACAAAAAAAATAACACAATGGCGGTGTACATGAGAACTATTTTGTGAATATCCCAGTAGGGTTGGAAAATGGAAAACCTTCCAGTTAGTGATAGCACGACTGATATTTAATCAAACCTGTAATATTTCTTTCCAGTTAGTGATATCATGACTGATATTTAATCAAACCTGTAATATTTCCTTCCAGTTGGTGATAGCATTGCTGATATTTAATCAAACCTGTAATATTTCCTTCCAGTTAGTGATAGCATTGCTGATATTTAATCAAACCTGTAATATTTCCTTCCAGTTAGTGATAGCATGGCTGATATTTAATCAAACCTGTAATATTTCCTTCCAGTTAGTGATAGCATGGCTGATATTTAATCAAACCTGTAATATTTCCTTCCAGTTGGTGATAGCATGGCTGATATTTAATCAAACCTGTAATATTTCCATATTCAGTCATGGCAGTGATATTTCGTGTACACAATAATTAACGTACAATTAAAGATACATATACAAATACATGTAATAGCAAAATGCTCAAACGTCATCACATATGCTAAACAAATACCTTTTTAGAAGTCTAAAAGAACTACACAAACAATGTCCTTTGGTGTGTCCCAATACAAATACAATTAACTGAGAGCCAAACAATATACATAAAACATGGCTGATCTGGGACTACATTATATGAAATTGCTATCATTGAAGGGAACAGCAAAATAAGAATTAAAAATTCTTCACTAGCTTGCTAACTTTCCTGCACAGAGATTATACAAACAAAAGTATCACAGCTTGTTTATTATATCTGGCAACGCCAGAACATTGAATTTCAGGGCTGTGTTCAGTTTGCTTAAATGTTTATTTGCTAACAGAGCAAACACCCGTGAGAGCTGTTTGCTTGTGTTTAAAGAGGGACAGTGCTGATGTAGTCCAATTCCCGTTTACTTTTCATTCGTTTCGTCACCATTTGTGTTTATAAACATGTTTAACCAAGCTGAACACAACCCAGGTGTATAACATGTGGATAAAAACTTATAATAACAATGATGAAGACAATAAATAAATTAATAACAAGAAATTAAGCCTGATGAGACAATTGCTTTTATACAAATTTGATTCCTCTGGTGCATAAATGCAAATTAAAGAAAAATAATCACAACCAAAGCAGACAACTTGTTTTTGCTAGCAATTCTTCAGCAAAAATAACGTAAATAAAACTACTATATACATATATCCCAATGCCTGTGTATCACAAGCACATATTATTAAAACAATAAAAAAACTTTGTGTAGTTTGATGCAATGTTTGTCTTTTTTGATAACTTCCAATAGCAATTTTAATACATTTTTATCCCAATAGGAGTTGTATCTATAAAACACTACTTATTAAACTTGTGACCTTTTCCAGCTAAAATCAAGAATTATGTTTTAATTAAAAAAAATGTATGCCACCAATGTGAAACTAAGAATCTCCACCTCCATCCAAATCTGATATTTTACATTACTCTTTCACTGCCAATGTCACTGCTTGACCATCAACCATCAACTGCCAATGTGGCCGAACAGCGAGACTGATACATGGTTATGCAGAAATAGCAATTTCAATCTTTTACGACATCTGACACATAAAGGGAAACTACACTAGCAAAAGAATGATTTAAACTAATGAAAGAAAAAGTGTCATGAAAGCTGAGTTTCATAACAATGCTGGCATAAGACATGAATTTAAAGGCTTTGGTACATATACACCCATTTAAACATTTTTCTTGTAAATACATCTGGCTCTGAGAAATTTGTTGAAAAACTTTTCATATCAAAATTATTTCTTTCTTGAGTTATTCTTAATTTCTAAAATTTAAACAGCAGTAACAGAATAATATCCATGGTTACCATTTATATGCCACAATGGCAATGAAAAGTACAATAAAATATCTTAAGCTGGTAACACTGTCTGAGACAGCCACATATACTTCCACATGCACTACACACTGGCTTGTTTTAGTTAAATCACCTGCATTTAGAATCCAATATAACTAAAACTGTTTTTCTCAAGTGACTACTATAGACAGGTTTGACAATAATACAACAATGTTAATCAGGTATGAATGTGTTTCGGAGAAAAGAGATTTTTTAATGATACGTTTGTAACGCACAATATAATTTCAGATCACAACTATTGATTCTTTTTGTAGTTTTATGTAATTTGACCATCCAGGGCACAATTTTTGTCACAATCTTAACCATCCTAGTTTACATGATGTGCTATCTTGGGCTCTGTGGGACTTTGCTCACATAGTTCATTACTGCTGACTGCAGTATCTGGGCTCTCTGCATCTCCTCTTCCCTGACGCGGGAAAGCTCACCTTCCCGGGCTCGTAATCTCTCTTGTAGAGACATGATCTCGCGTTCCTTGCTGTCAACCAACTCGCGATGTTTCAGCATTTGTTCTGAAACACAGACATATACAAATATCAGGGCTTACAACACATTTTATTAAATATCAGCTATGGTGGGTGTGAAATCATATCAATATCGCGGTAGAACAGTGGTGTTAAGAATACAACACCACTAGCGTATTTGCAATGAAATGACTTCTATATTGTGAAGAATCCATTATCAAATCATCAGCATTAACAGCACATAAATAGTGTAAAGATGGTAGCAGCATAGAGGGTTCTTCATGGCTACATCTCAACACGCCTTGCCTCTCACCGCTGAGGTCGTGGGTTTGAGTTCAGCTCAATTCAAATAATTTTCGCAAAAGTTTGCCAGATACATGCAGAAGGATGGAGGTCCTACTTGGATTCATTCTGAGGTTTTTCTCCATGGATTAAGCTGAATGTCATATAATATGTTAAAAAATGATGTTAAATTCTATTAAAGAACAAATTTAAGGCAACCTGATCATAGCACCAGTATTACAAAGACAGCATGATTAAGTTCTTTATTAAGAGAATTCAGCAAAGTTAAAGCCTCGTCTGAGTGAGTCTAGCCACCAACTGCTTGGCCAAATGTACACAGATCACATCAAATATAGATGCAATGACATCGGCTAATAAATTAATAATAAATAATAGAGATATGCACAGAGAAGTAAAATAATTATGTGATGCGGCCAGGATCATTCCGTATAATGGTACAGAATTTTTTCATTATACAAGAAGTTTATTTAGGCATCACAGTGTCCAAGAAACAAGAGACTTGAAGGTAAGTTATGTATGAGGGTGGGGGTCTGTCTCATCCACAAATAACAGTGCAAGGTTTAGCATAGTACCACTTGCTACACAACTATGGACCAAGTAACGGAGCATCGTTTAGCATAGTACCACATGCTACACAACTATGGACCAAGTAACGGAGCAAGGTTTAGCATAGTACCACATGCCACACAACTATGGACCAAGTAAAGGAGCAAGGTTAAGCATAGTACCACATGCTACACAACTATGGACCAAGTAACGGAGCATCGTTTAGCATAGTACCACATGCTACACAACTATGGACCAAGTAACGGAGCAAGGTTTAGCATAGTACCACATGCCACACAACTATGGACCAAGTAACGGAGCAAGGTTAAGCATAGTACCACATGCTACACAACTATGGACCAAGTAAAGGAGCAAGGTTTAGCATAGTACCACATGCTACACAACTATGGAAAAGTAAATGTGCAAGGTTTAGCAAAGTACCACATGCTACACAACTATGGACCAAGTAACAGAGCAAGGTTTAGCATAGTACCACATGCTACACAACTATGGACCAAGTAACGGAGCAAGGTTAAGCATAGTACCACATGCTACACAACTATGGACCAAGTAACGGAGCAAGGTTTAGCATAGTACAACATGCTACACAACTATGGAACAAGTAAATGTGCAAGGTTTAGCAAAGTACCACATGCTACACAACTATGGACCAAGTAACGGAGCAAGGTTTAGCATAGTATAACATGCTACACAACTATGGACCAAGTAATGGAGCAAGGTTAAGCATAGTACCACTTGCTACACAACTATGGAGCAAGGTTAAGCATAGTACCACATGCTACACAACTATGGACCAAGTAACGGAGCAAGGTTAAGCATAGTACCACATGCAACACAACTATGGACCAAGCAACGGAGCAAAATACAAAAAAATATAACATTTTGTAGTTCAAGATGATTATCTGTTAAGGTGAAAGCCATTCAAAATAATGCAAAAGGTGGGGTGTCCCAATTCATAGGGTAAATATGGTTATGCCACTCTTGTTTTTAAATTATACTTCTTATTATATATCCATGGAAACAGCTCAGTTGCTCAAGGTCAAACATCATCTAAATAGTGCTCAACAAAAACTTGACATTTTGAAGGTTAATTATCCATACATGTAAAGGTCATCATCACCATGTTATAGAATAACAAAGACATCATCATTATTAACACACAAGCATGCCAGTACCTGATAGTTTTGTGTCTGCTTCACTTAGTTGTTCTCTCAGTTCCTTTTGGACAGATTTCTCACTTTCTAATTTTGTAACTGTTCCTTGTAACTCTATTTTCACTTTGCCAACTTCTTGCATTGTGTACACATTCTTATTTGATACTTCCTATGAAAAATACAAATAATAGAAAGGTTATCTTGACCTAGTTGGTTTTAATCAAGCAAAATTAAAAAAGCAAAAAAGTATGTCCTTCATATAACTGCCCAAAAACAATGACTAGACGTGACTAAAATGGCCGGTATGGGTACAATAATAATTTTAAAAATGTAATGAAACCAAATTTCTGTTTATTTAGCATACTGTTATGGTAGTAAATATATATACAGAACATCAAAAATATTAATCCTTGGTTAGTTTAAACTAATTTAGTTAGCAATGTCAAAGATTGTGAAACAAGTTCTTACAACTTGTACAAATCTTGCTCGATGTTTTCCAGAGCAGAACCAGCATTGAGGCTTCGATTCTTGCCAAAGAAAACAACATATGGCCATGATGGGGGATCGAACCCAATGGCCTCCTAGTCCAATGCTCTACCCCTAAACCATGCACTCCATAATTTGATGAAATGTGCATTACAGGAAATGTCAAATGTTTCACATAAGAAAGGTTAACGGTCGACTACCAATTAAACTGAAAGACAGTTTATCTTGTTCGATCGAACCTCCAGAAAAAAGTATACCTCGTTAAGTTGATCAATTCTCCGCTTGTACGCTTCCACCTCCAGTGTGAGAGAGCTGTTCTTGGATGTGAGTTCAGATATCAGCGTCTGTTGTTGGTTATGGTGACTTTGTAACTCGTCCTTAGATATGTTTAACACTCTCAGCTTCTCCTCCAGTTGCTTCATTCTACCGTCCTGAAAGGAAATTATTATTATATTAAGGCTTCATTCTACATTTTAAAATAATTTAGTTATATAGGTAAGAGAGTTCATCTTATAAGAGAATGTCGACAAAATAAAAGAAGCAAACACTTTTGCTGTTACGAGTGGTGATGCAAGTAAGTAAAGAAAATAGAACTTGCCATATTTACCATATGTTTTGGGACACCCTTATGTTTCCGGAAAAAAATATTTTTTTGATAATAAAAGTTGGGACATATTACAATTTAAAAAACAAATCTGATAATTTTTTGCCCCCAAATTTTGGGACACACATATAATTTAATCATTACTTTCATTTCATGGAATAGTGAGTAATAAAAACAAACTTCATTTAATATATACTCCATGCATACAGTATTCAATCCATAATGCTAAATTTGTTTATGCTAACAGATTTAAGTCGATCAATACAAAAATAGCTTTATCCATCTCTACTGACTGCTGATTTAATTTATGACAATAACACCATTGACAATGACAAAATGTGCTACTTATTTGTATGTAGGCGAGTCGCATGAAAACACGAAACGTTTCAAAGCAAGTGTATGATATACATGCATGTTAAATCCAGGGATGGAGAGATCCATTGTCGAAGTTGTTCAAATAAGGATAAGTGAAATGTTTAAAGTGACTTGGTCATGGATAAGTAAAGTCTTCCAGTTCCTGAGTCCATGGTTTTAAAACTTTGTTCCATGCTCAACTCAAGACTTCATGCTCAACTCAAGACTTCATGCTCAACTCAAGATTTCATGCTCAACTCAAGATACATGCTCAACTCAAGACTTCATGCTCAACTCAAGATTTCATGCTCAACTCAAGACTTCATTCTAACTCAAGATTTCATGCTCAACTCAAGATTTCATGCTCAACTCAAGATTTCATGCTCAACTCAAGACTTCATGCTCAACTCAAGATTTCATGCTCAACTCAAGACTTCATTCTAACTCAAGATTTCATGCTCAACTCAAGACTTCATGCTCAACTCAAGATTTCATGCTCAACTCTAAAATGAAAGGACTCATTATAACAAAATAAATGTTAATACCTGTAGCTTTCTATATCATATCTGCAGTAACACTTTCAAATTTGAGACCAAGCAAAGTGTTTGGTCTTAAATATTTGTTTATATACAAATCTTGGAAATTATGTTCAAGTATAAACTGAATACGCTATTGTGAAACTACGTCATTGTATTTATAGTTAGACTCGTCCAATACAGGCAACACATTAATATTGAATTTATCGTAATGCATAATTTATGTAACAGATAATTGTGCTGTCATCCCTAATCTGGTAGGTTCCATCTAAAAATAGAATGACGTAGTTTCAAAATATCGTATTCGGTTTATATAAATTTGAGTTGAGCATGAAAAAATGTGTATAAAGTTTGGGACCAGTGTTGTTGTATGGTGTTTAGCGTTGCTTTCAACAATTTTCCAGTCATATCACAATGGTGTCTACTTGAGTAAGTATTCTATGGGATGCCACAGTGGAGTATCATGCCACAGACACATGATATGATACCCCACCCAGTCATATTATACTGACACTGGGACAACAAGACCTAAAACTATCCACTAATACTGAGTGCCAAGCAAGCAAACTTAAAGTACCATTCAAGTACTGGTGATCAAACCCACGACCTTCTTGCATGTAAGGCGGATGCTCTACCACAAGACCACCACTGTGTTTCTTTAAAAAAAGAGAGATGCAATCATACTTAAAGTACATGATGGCAAGCAATGGTTACAATTAATCTATTTCAGACTTGCCTCCTCATTCTTCACTTTCTGCCTGACCACACTGATGTTTTCCTCTGCCTGTAGTTTGTCTGTCATGTTTGCTGTCTTTAACTGGCTGACGTCTTCCTCTAGTTGTAGACGCGTCATCTCCAAACGCTGGATACGCTCACGTAATGCCTTCTCTGTCTCGTCACTCTCCTGTTTTACACGCTGAATCTGTACAAATAAATGGGTTGCTTTTGATATACATGTAACATATACAGTCATGTCTGTGGACAGTTAGTTACTTCTATCAACATGGTGCATATAACTACACCTGCGGACAGTAACCTCTATTGAGTGGCCACCACTGTTTTATGCAGCCACATTTGTCATCATTATATATTACATACTACAAAACAAGAACATTGTTTTTTATCGTGTAAATCAATCACTATCAAACTACCTTCCCAAACAGGATATTTTGATTTTAACCATGTAGAAATACAATGTATGAGAATCTAACATGGGTTGGCGGTTCAGATAGAAAATTCTGTCCCAAAGGATAACTGTGCTTGTAGTGAACAAAGCTCTGCCAAGGGACAGAATTTCATATCTGAACCGAAAAAGCCATGCAAGATTATTTTTCTTCCGCACAAAACACATTGAATATTTAGTTTAATTTAAATCATTATCAAATTTTAGCATGATCATTAATTTCTTTTAAGACGTTTAATATATTACATCATATGTTTATATACATCACATCATAAATTGTTCCAACGTCACAGCCGGGTAGGATGAGTGCATGGAGGGGGTATAGGATGAAAATTCCTTACCCGTAAAAAATATGCGGAATTCCTTGTCCGTTATGCAAGAATAGTTAGACATTTACAAATTTCTTTCCTAATCTTAAGCTTATGGAAACTTTTTCACACAAAATACTCCTTGGTTCATTTACTCAATTGGAACTTGACATTATATATAAATCTCCCCCAGGGTGCACTGCACTATGCTCCATTCCCTTCTGTTAATGTCTCCAAGTTTGTAAGAGTCTTACAATATTAAGCCTACATGTGATTACTCGTACATCGAATAAATTAAGATATGGCGATTTTAACATATGCCATTCAAATTAAATCTGCATTTTTACTTAAAATGTTTTTTTTAATCAGGCCTGTTTACTTTAATACATATATAAAGTAAATCATCATCTGTATTCTATAAACATGACTGTAAATGTATCATATGTACCTCTTTGAGTCTTATTTGTTCTGCTTCATGTAAAGAATCTTTCCCCCGGCCTCTTTCATTTTGAAGACGCTCTACAGTAAGAATATATTTATATCAAAACAAGAAATAATATAGCACCGTACATGTATTAAAATTAACAATGTGTCTGTAGACACAAATGCCCCTGCTAATGATCAGAAAATAATTTTTTACTGAAAATTAAGTTGAAATGCAGCCATAACTCCTGTAAAACTTTATCAAATTTATCAAATTATTAACTTGGTCTGTATTTTTTAATTAGAAATATTAATTAATTACATATGATAGACTCCTTCAGAATTTATTGATCTTAAGCTGATTTTTTACCAGAAAAATGGACTGTCAGACTGGATGGGGTAATATTTAATTCCCTTCACAATTCTTCGAATGGCAGTCATTAAAAGGGTGAAGATAATTAAACAGACAAGAACTTTAAGTCCCACATGAAACAACTGCCAATATCTTTATATTTCTTAACAGTGATTTAGTATATATGTTGAATTAAATGGTACGGCCATTGTAAATTGTGAATGGAATTTAAAACCATTTCTAATATTAAAATACAGCTTATATAAAATGTGGTACACAGTTTTAGTGGTGGAGAATGACCTCAGATGCATAAACATCAAGTTATCTTGACACAGCCCCTTAGACCAACTGGCCACGGAAAACCAATTTGTGTAATGAATCAATGAATATAAATATATAAAATTTGACAGCAACATTTTTGTCAGTTACAAAGATTTTATTTGTAATTTTTGATGTTTGGTTTCATAATCTATGTAAACCAATCATGTAAGTTAATACAACAGTTTTCTAAAACATAATGGTTACCTTCATACTGCGAGCCTTTCATCTTAAGTTCAGCCTGTAGAGTTGTAATCTGCTCCTTCTTCTCAAATATTTGTTCTTGCTGCTGTCTGCACCTCCTCTCCAGGTCCTCTGTCTACATTGATATACGATAGGTCGGAGGTCAAATGAAGATTACAACTTATATAGAGAATCTTAGTGATCATTCATTATTGAATAGATTGACAAAAATATTATATCATTAAGTCATATATTCATTTATTTTATCACATACTTTACAGTGCAGTAGTGTAATAAACCCATGACATACTTTTGGATATTAACCTAGTGTGATATTACTTCTGATTCGTCGTTCTGTGTTTTCCGTAAAACTCTGCTCTCGTACTTAAAATGCAGAACTATGTTCCGATTTCCCCTAATATATATAAATGACGTCAATTTGTCATGGTTAAATGACGTTATTTTAAGATGTTATATAATACAACTTATGACGGAAACAATTATGCCGTACTTTTTCTCCTTCCTTATAGGCATGATATGTTAAATAAATGGTAACTGTACTATTTTTCTGAGTTATGTGATAAAAAGAATCTTACATTTGTGCTCATTTATTATTTAATTTATCAAACTTGTTGGCAAAAATAATATAATGCTTGGCACAGCCTCGCTTAATATATTTTTGCTAACTCATTTAATAAATTCAATAATAGATGAGCACTCATGTAAGATCCACTATTTAGCTCAATTGTGAAGATGAAAGTGCACAGCTTATAAGAAATATTAATGACAATATTTTTGAAATTGAAATTAATAGAAGAACTGTAATGAGTCTGCAGTGTACACATGCACATCATAGTTCTACTTGCCTTAGTTTCAAATGTTATGTTACGTTCATTTGCCTCCGACAGCTCCTTAAGTAATTTCATCTCAGTGTTGGCACGATCCTGAAAATATTGAGTTGTATACATGTATAATAGAAAAATAATTTTACAAAGATACGAGTATGTAGAACAGGATGCAGTCTTGGGTTTGACTTGAGAGATGTTTATTCACTATGTCTACATAGACTTTAAATTTGCAGTAATAAAGTATCCTTTTAGTAGATTTAAACTAAAGTGTGACATTTGCAAATCATTTTTGACATATCCGTGGTTAACATAAGTACAAGCCAAATGAGAACAAAGGACTTTATTTAAAAGGGGGGAAATGCTATAATTGCCTTAAAGAATTACTTTTAAAATGAATAAAAAGCATCTCATTATCATTAATCAATAAAATCCGGATTAATTTGTATTTGTCATCCACAAAAATTTGGCAAAATTGATGTTAAAACTGGAGTAGTAAACTTGAACCGAAATCCCCATTCTAAAATAGACAGCACTTAAATATTTAATCTTCACATTGTCATACAGACTTTCTTAGATTAAACAATTTTTACTACATGTAAACCTATAAAACGGATCAAACTGAAATCAAAATGAAATCATGTGACTCTTTTAATATGTTAGAAAATATGTTGCAATTTAAACAGGAGGTCTATTTAAGTCTATTTAAGTCCAACCTAGGTGTGTAGCCCAGGTTAAGAAATCCGATTTCGTTGTATTATTTTAACATGTTTAGATAAATATCCTGATGGCAATACGGGGGTCAGTTAGTATATATAGGCATGATATATTAGAAAAAATTGTTAATAGCAAATTCGAAACTTTTGTAACTTTTGGACACTTGTACCCCTGACTTACCAATGCCGAGTACGAGGATGCTCACTAGACCACGTGATTCAAAGGGTAAATCACAAAGAAATTTGATATAAAGTATACTAATGGTGCCTTTGTTATAAATGAACAATTAATATACTAGCACAGTTAATTGACTATAACTTTTTCAAACATTAGTTTTTATATTTGCTTAGATTTGTAATCTTTTGTTTTATGTATGTTATCTTTTATTTTATATTTTGTTTTATATTTGTAATCTTTTGTTTTATATTTGTGATCTTTTATTTCATATTTGTTTATTAGTTTGTTTGCTTAATAAATAATACTTGGTGTTGATTATAAAAGTTCATCTTGTCAAGTGTGGACTCGAACCTGCAACCTCCTGCATAAGTGACCAACCCCTATCCACTGCCCTGAAATGCTTCAATAGACATGTACTGACCTCCCTCTCCCTGCGTATATCACTCTGGTGAACTGTGGAGGAATCTGACAGCTCTTGCTTACAGCGGTTGATGATCACACTGTAGTCATTACACTTCTGTTCAGCCAGAGCCAACTCTGATTCTGTCATGGCAAGTCTGAAAAAAAATCAGTATACAGTCAAACCTTTCTTAAGCAGCTACTCAAGGGAAAGAGCAAAACTTATTTAAGACAGGTGGCTGTTTAATACAGGTTAATTAAAACTAAAATTATAGAAATGGTAAATAGAAAATGTGGCTGTTTAAGACAAGTGGTTGCTTAATAGAGGTGGCATCTAACACAGGTTTTTCTGTATTTAATGAATCATGATATAGTATATACATTAGATAAGGCATTATTTAAGCATTTTTTAATTGCATGATAGTCCTTTTATGTCCCAATCATTAAGTGTTACCTATGGCTATGTGTCTTTTCGTTAAATTGGTTTCCTATGACTAACTTCTTAAAAACTCTATGTACTTAATTAATATTTAGTGTGTGGCTGTATAATTATAAAATACAGGTCAAGTTTGATATTTGTTAACATCAATTCAATTTTACAGGAGTTATGGCCCCTTTTCAACTTAATTTTTCTTAAAATTTACTAACATGTGGTAGGGGCATCTGTGTTCTATGAACACATTTCTAAGTTTATTCCCACTTAAGATTTATGCTTGGCAAAAGGCTAATACCTAAAGAAACATTAATCAAAGAAAAAATGTTTATTCTCTAAACATAAAATGAACACTGACGTGCTTGCTGACCATTTGACAGACACCCCCTAAACTCATTTTAAAGAACAAACGTAGTACCCTCACAGTTGGCATACAGTATGTTAATCAACTGATGTTAATTGATATACAGACTGAATTGGTTATGTTAAGATCTACAAATGTTTAACTCACTTTGAAGCCAATGAATTGAATGCTGCTTTCCTCTCCCCCAGGGCTACGGACAACTGACTGATCTTGTGGCTGGAGGATCTGCAATATAAATAATATAACTACATAAACATATACAGTATTTCATCTTATAAATATCATTTTTTTTTAAATTTTAAATCTCTTAAAAGATGTTTAATTTAATCACCCGGTAATAGGTTTGTGAGGGTCAGAGTGGGCCGTCAGTCAACATACCATACAGATATATGTACAAGTCAGACAGGGCTTCTTAAATTTTAAAATGCAAAATTGGTCCAGGTTTTTTATTGCCATAAGAATCGCTGCCGTAAGAATCACACTTTTTTCTTTTACAATATCACCAAAACACTATAAATATATATAATGCTCATGCATGTAAATGTACCCCACCCACCACACAATTTTATCAATTTGGTTGCTAAAAATTTTTAATTTTTATGCTATCTGTATTAAATTTAACTAAACATGTCTAAATATGTACATTTTAATTGCTGACATCATGTATTCTGCTTTAAATGGACGGTTACACCGTCAGTTATATAGATGAAAAGTTTATAGGCAAAATGTTACATGTTGGGAGTAGCACGGCTACCAATGGTAAAAATAAAATTAATGCTGTTTGTTGGTGCAGTGCCCACATATTTTTTAGCTACAATGAACCCATCACATTCTTTAGATTATTTGTATTTATTGTTCAGTTGAAGACCTAAAACAAAATATGGGTTATATTTAAACTTTACGGTAACTAAAAGGTGAACAAACCTTTTAGACTCTCTCAGCAACTCGTCCTGTTGATCTATCGTGCCCATTAATTCATCCATCTGTAAATACAGGGAACTCACATTTTATTTCCCCATATTTAACCTGTACTAAACAGCCACATTTTATTTCTCCAATATTTAACCTGTACTTAACAGCAACATGTCATTTCTCCAATATTTAACCTGTACTAAACAGCAACATGTCATTTCTCCAATATTTAACCTGTACTAAACAGCCATATTTTATTTCTCCAATATTTAACCTGTTCTTAACAGCAACATGTCATTTCTCCATATTTAACCAGTACTAAACAGCAACATATCATTTCTCCAATATTTAACCAGTACTAAACAGCCACATTTTATTTCTCCAATATTTAACCTGTACTTAACAGCAACATGTCATTTCTCCAATATATAACCTGTACTAAACAGCCATATTTTATTTCTCCAATATTTAACCTGTTCTTAACAGCAACATGTCATTTCTCCAATATATAACCTGTACTAAACAGCCATATTTTATTTCTCCAATATTTAACCTGTTCTTAACAGCAACATGTCATTTCTCCATATTTAACCAGTACTAAACAGCAACATATCATTTCTCCAATATTTAACCAGTACTAAACAGCCACATTTTATTTCTCCAATATTTAACCTGTACTTAACTGCAACATGTCATTTCTCCAATATTTAACCTGTACTAAACAGCCACATTTTATTTCTCCAATATTTAACCTGTAATTAACAGCAACATGTCATTTCTCCAATATTTAACCTGTACTAAACAGCCACATTTTATTTCTCCAATATTTAACCTGTAATTAACAGCAACATATCATTTTTCCAATATTTAACCAGTACTAAACAGCCACATTTTATTTCTCCAATATTTAACCTGTAATTAACAGCAACATGTTATGTCTCCAATATTTAACCTGTACTAAACAGCCACATTTTATTTCTCCAATATTTAACCTGTACTTAACAGCAACATGTCATTTCTCCAATATTTAACCAGTACTAAACAGCCACATTTTATTTCTCCAATATTTAACCTGTTCTTAACAGCAACATGTCATTTCTCCAATATTTAACCTGTACTTAACTAGACAGTCACATTTTATTTCTCCAGTATATCCTGTACTAAACAGCTATATTTTGTACTTCCCATATTTAACCTGTACTAAATAGCCATATTTCATTTCTTCAATATTTAACCTGTACTAAACAATTATATTTCATTTTTCCAACATTTAACCTGTAATAAACTGTCACATATTATTTCTCCTGTATTTAAATCTGTACTCAATAGCTACATTTTATTTCTTCAATATTTATCCTTTACCAAACAGACACATTTTATTTCTTCAATATTTAATCTGTACACAACAGCCACTGCTTATTTATACCATATGTAACCAGTATTAAACAGCCACAATATAAGAATCTATAATATGATATTTAAGTAGAGCATGATTATGGATTCCTATGTCAGACACAGATGTAAATGACACATACAGTGTGTAAATGGATGTAAAACAACTTAATTGTGTTGTTTAATGAGAGTGGGTATTAACTGACCTGTGTGATCTTTTCCCTCTCTATGTGATGTAGATGCTTGGTAAGCAGTGAGGTCTTTTTTTTGTGATCGTCCGTGATCAAGGCACGATCTTGGTTCTGACTTAGTGCCGTCTCTGATGGAAGACAAAACACATGTTATTGGGTCAAAACACAGAAAAAATACCTTTTACCCCAATGACATAAAATACCAAGAAAATGAAATAACCATTTAACCCACCAATCACATAACAAAACTACAAAATGAAAAATAATTTATCCCACTGATCAGATAAAATATCTACAAAGTGAAATAACTTTACCCTATTCATAAATGACTTTTTCACTCCAATTACAATAAATACCTATCAAGTTGAAAAACAATTCATCTTAATTCCATAAAATACTTACAAAATGACATTACCATTTATCCCAATGAAATAAAATATCTACAAAGTGACATTACCATTTATCCCAATGACATAAAATATCTACAAAGTGAAATTATCCCAATAACATAAAATATCTACAAAATGACATTTTAATACCATTTATCCCAATGACATAAAATATCTACAAAATGACATTACCATTGATCACAATGACATAAATTATCTACAAAGTGACATTACCATTTATCCCAATGACATAAAATATCTACAAAGTGAAATTATCCCAATAACATAAAATATCTACAAAATGACATTTTAATACCATTTATCCCAATGACATAAAATATCTACAAAGTGACATTACTATTTATCCCAATGATATAAATACCTACAAAGTGACATTACCATTTATCCCAATAACATAAAATATCTACAAAGTGACATTACCATTTATCCCAATGACATAAAATACCTACAAAGTGACATTACCATTTATCCCAATGACATAAAATACCTACAAAGTGAAATTACCATTTATCCCAATAACATAAAATACCTACAAAGTGAAATTACCATTTATCACAATGACATAAAATACCTACAAAGTGAAATTACCATTTATCCAAATCACATAAAATATCTACAAAATGACATTACCATTGATCACAATGACATAAATTATCTACAAAGTGACATTACCATTTATCCCAATAACATAAAATACCTACAAAGTGAAATTACCATTTATCCCAATGACATAAAATATCTACAAAGTGACATTACTATTTATCACAATGACATAAAATACCTACAAAGTGACATTACCATTTAACCCAATGACATAAAATATCTACAAAGTGACATTACCATTCATCCCAATCACATAAAATACCTACAAAGTTAAATTAACATGACATTGTATCCCAATGACATAAAATATCTACAAACTGAAATTACCATTTATCCCAATCACATAAAATACCTACAAAGTGAAATTAACATGTATCAATATCACAATAAATATCTACAAACTGAGACTGAAATGACTGGTATTAATGCATTGTATACTATATACTTAACTACTTTAAAAACACAAGTTTTTGGATGATGAATATATTTTTACCCCAGGTCTGCTATCATTTTTATTGGTTCATATATGTTACAGAATCACTGTCGACCTCAATTAATTTGTTAATTTTACAAACAAGGTAAGAAAGTTTTGTTTTGGTTTATCTTATTTTATCTTATCTAGATTTGATACAATACCCATTTGCAATTTAAAGTTGTTTAGTACCGGTATATTACCAGTAGCAGAAGAAGGTAGTTCTTGAGAAGTGACTTACCAATTGCGGAGAGAATATCTGCCGGTATGTTGTTTCCAGCAAGTTCCATTCTAGTCACAACTTTGTTTGTCTGTAACATTTCTACAATGGCTCTTCCCCCAAGAAGTCCTACATTATTCCATCTCAAATCTGAAACAGGTATGGACATTGTAAGGCGGAACTATATCAGGGAGAGTGTGTAGAAAGTTATATAAAGCAGGGGCATTACATGGCATGTTGTATAAATCCAAGTCAACATGTAGGTAAAATATTGTATAAATCTGGGACCCGTTTCGCTAACCTCAGTAACTCTAAGTTTTTCATATGAACAAAAGTTAAGACCTTCAGATATGTCATGTTATGTGATTTTTTAAAAGGAAACATATTTAAATGACTTTCAAAAATTTTGATAATGTTGTCATTGAAATAAAGTGAGTGAAACATTATAGGAATTTTTGTGACTTTATATTCTAACTTCAAACTAACTTCAAGTAGTTCTTAAACTTATGAACATTTGTGAAACAGGTCCAAGGTACATCACATGGTATAAATCAGGGCAGTACACAACATATTTCATAAATCAGTGGCATTAGATGGAAAATATTGTATAATTCTGGGACATTACACACAATGTTGTATAAATTGGGGACACTATTTAAAATATTGTATAAATCACAAATAGACATTAAGTTTAATGACACTGTTCTGTTTAGACATACATGTTAACGCTGTTGATCTATGCCATGACCTACCTTAAGCTGTAATGTTGCTGTATATACATACATAATACTTTATTGCTGGTGTCTGTATTTTGACATATCTAAAGCCTTAAAACTGCCGTTATGGTCAATGTCTCAAAACAGCTGTTCTGTTTAACCTCTCACTATAGCTTTATTGCTGCTGTTCTGTTTAACATTGCAATACAGCTTTAATACTGCTGTTCTGTTTAGCTTCTCAATACAGCTTTAATACTGCTGTTCTGTTTAACTTCTATATACAGCAGCTTTAATACTGCTGTATGTCTAACCTCTTACTATAGCTTTATTGCTGCTGTTCTGTTTAACTTCTCAATACAGCTTTGATACTGCTGTTCTGTTTAACCTCTCAATATAGCTTTAATACTGCTGTTCTGTTTAACCTCTCACTATAGCTTTAATATTGCTGTTCTGTTTAACTTCTCAATACAGCTTTAATACTGCTGTTCTGTTTAACCTCTCACTATAGCTTTATTGCTGCTGTTTTGTTTAACATTGCAATACAGCTTTAAAACTGCTATTCTGTTAAACTTCTCAATATAGCTTTAATACTGCTATTCTGTTTAACTTCTCATTTTAGCTTTATTGTTGCTGTTCTGTTTAATATTGCAAAATAGCTTTAAAACTGCTATTCTGTTTAACTTCTCAATAAAGCTTTTATACTGCTATTCTGTTTAACTTCTCAATATAGTTTTAATATTGCTGTTCTGTTTAACTTCCAAATATAGCTTTAATGCTGCTGTTCTGTTTAACATTTCAATATAGCTTTAATACTGCTGTTCTGTTTTATGATATAACTAAAGATTGACTACTGCTGTTATAAATTTAATGCTGCTCTTTTATCAAATAACCTACCTAAAGCTTTAATGCTGCTGTTTTGCTTAAGTGCCCTACAGAGCTCAGCTGCTGAATCGTGACTTATCTGATTGTTGCGTAGATCTAGGGCCTGAAGACAGCTGTTGGCAGCCACTCCCTCACAAAATATTGTGAATGCATTATCCAGCATTCCCAAAGCATTCCATTCCAGGCACAGGCTGTACAAATGGATATACATGTATATCATAAGACATCAGTCACTCACAATCCAAAATGTAATGTGATTATATTACTAGCATATTTTTAAAAAGAAAATCTTCTCATTGAAGATTCATGAGTTTATAAACTAGATAGACATTTACATTGCTTAGGCACAAATTCAAATTGTCCATGTTCCCATATAAAATGGAATTTTGACTTGAACCTCATAAAAAAGTTGACATTGATTACCTTCAATATTTTAAAAATGCTATAAACATGTTGTAATACATTTAGTGACTAAATTATTTACTGAAAAATGCAAAATATTTATTCTGAATGCACTGGCAGACTTATTGGTATATTTTATCACCATCATATGAATATTCATATCCATTTTCCTAATTTTTCTAATAAATTATATAATAAAATTGGCTGGATATAAATGTATAGTATAGAGATTCACTGTAACCATGGTGATACCTTAAAATACTTTTGTTGTGTCTCAGCATCTTTCCAAGAGACTCAGCAGCAGGGCCTCGTATGTTGTTGCCCTGGTAACAAAAATGAAATGAAATGTGTTAGCATTCATGTTTATTAACAGTTGTACATTTATCTGACAAAATCCTCAATAATTTATGGATCATCTACATCAGACTTTCATCTTGTTATGTCTATACAGTCAACCCTGTATAAGCGGTTACCTCTATTAAGCAGCCACTTGTCTTAAGCAGCCACACTTGTAATTTCCTATTTATATGCCTTTAGAGCAAATTAACCTGCATTAAATAACAACCTGTCTCAATAGGCCACTTTTGCTCCTCTTGACTGGCTGCCTAAGACAGGTTTGACAGTATATTAATATATACCTTCAAAAGCCAACTCAGCAAGTATGTCTCTTGTGTAATTGAATCTTCACAATACAAGCATGTCATATACATTCATTTTATACTATTTAACAATATGAACATGCCAATGTGAATACATCATGCACATGTATATACATTCTAAACTTGAGATTAGGAGCATATCATGTAATCCATTCTGCATGCCATGAATACACATTCATTATATCTAATTATTTAACAACAACACACCAAGAATTTTAAAATCAATATGTACCTGATAATAATCATGCTGTACATGACAATTTCAGCATATCAAGCATATTTTGTTTTCAATAAGCATATCTATATATAATTGACATTATCAACATGTTCAGAGTTACAGGTCTTTGCTTATAATAGAGAATATGAAACAACAAATCTCGCTTTACCTTCATATCTAATTTTCTGCAATAGGTGTTCCTAGAAAAGCCATGGCAAAGACCCTTCACAGCTGAAAAAAAGCATGGTTAAATATAAATTAAGAAATTGGATAACAATAAAAGGTGACCATTAAAACTTTCTTTAAAATATCTTTTTATTTCATTAAACCTGGAAACAGACTTAGGAGAGGGTAAATGAGCTTAAGAAGAACAAATGTTTGATTAAATTACTGTGTGCACTCATAAGACAGTGAATAAGTTTCAGGAAAGTAGCTGAACAATGGAGTTCACAACACCGACTTGTATTATTGGATTATATCAACTGTATGAGGTGAAAAACAGTTTTTGAATAAGTATACAACTAGAAATGTGGCTGTTGACATGCATGTCCCCCCTATTGTTCAGAAACCAATTTTACCAAAAAATTAAATGACAAAGGGGCCATAACTCCTGTAAAATTTGAATGACATTAACAAATATAAAACTATTCCTGTATTTTATAATTATTTAGGTTCATACATAATAATGATTAAATACACAGACCTTTTCAGAAGTTATTGATCAGAAACCGATTTTTTACCTTGGAGGCACAAACAAAAGGATGGACAGGGGTAACACTTAACGCCCCTTCGTCATTCTTCGAATGGCAAGTGATCATAAAAACAATGGCTTACCGTCCTCACTGAGCATGCAATCAGCAAACTTATATTCAATGAAGATGTGATCAGCAGCAATTATCTTCCCTAGTATGGCACATGTCTTAGCTGTGAGACTGTTTGTGGACAGGGTCAGCACAAGTTTACCCTTCTTAGAAGAATGTTCCAAGCTGTAATAAACGTTTAAAAATACTATTACATTTGCTTGGTGAAAGATTGATTAAGAATAATATAATGTTTTGATTCTTGTTTTATCATTAGTCAAGTGGATAAAAAGAATTAAAAGAGAAATGGAAGTTTGATAACATCACAGCACTATCGGGGGAGAACTCATCGCAAAAAACTTATAGAATATAAGTATCTTTCATGGGGTTTTCAGTATGTATGACAAGTACTGTCTTGAGCGATAACTGTTTCTGGGATTTTGAGGCTCTGTCCAATTACTGCCAGAACAGTTATCCTGAGGGACAGAATGTGATTATACGCACCAAAAACCCCATAAAAGATATTTTTTCTTGCACACAACCCTGTGTGATTGTTATTCCAATCTATTTTTTAAAGTAATGTAAGGTTATCATAGTATTTATGATTAAATATGTCATATGACATGTCATAGCATGAGGAAGGTAGGATAAGTATGTAAAGGATGAAAAATCTGTACCCGTTAAAAATACGTGAAAATTCTTGGCCGATGTGCAAGAACATATTAAGTAGAAAACGAATGCATGAAAAAAATGTAAGAAATAAAACAGTGGTATGCGTGGAACCATGCAATTCTTTTTCACAATATCAGCTTGGCTCCAAACAGAGCTGCTCCTGTATCACTGACTCAACTTCTAGAAGTACTGGAGGACTGGATAGAAAGAAACTGCAGGTCTTAATGTTAACACCGTATACATTAACTGCTCCGCCACTGTCATTAAAGGCTATTGGCATAAATAAAAGGTTACGAAATAATGGATAACATACATAAATGGATAGAAGAACTTCTACTAAACAGGATACTGAGTCCTGGTCAATGGCGAATAATAAAAATGGGAGGACATATTAAGCCCTTAAAAGAAGTATCATTTTTGTTTTTTGTTTATATAAATGATCTTCTAGATAAAATATATTGTATGATTAAAATGTTTGCAGATGACATAAATTGAACAAAGCTGTAAAACATAAGAATTGTGCAGAATTGATACAGTCTAGCATAAACAAAACATGTTGCTGGATGGGAAAATGGCAGTAAGTTATCACTCCAAGAAAAGTAAACACCTCCACAAAGAGCAGAATAAAAACAGTACATATATATGAAATAAAAGACAATTAATACAAATTAAAAATGTAAATAAAGAATAATATTTGTTTTAAAAGTTTTTGACAGGAAGATGTTCAGCAAATCATCTAACAACTACCGGTAAGAGTCAATTATTTAAAAATCTTTAAGAAAAGAGTCCAACTGAATTTGAGATGCACATATTCAGTCATTATAAGGGCTATGGACTCTTTAAATAAGTTTCAAAATGACTAAGCTGAATTGCCAACATTAAATATTTATAGAACATTTGACATGGCTGTTTGGTCCTGATGTTGCTAGAGCAATCATTTACCTTTTAAGCTGGTTCACGACACAATCTTGGGGTTCAAGGCCGTGCTCTTTACAAAGTCGCAAGTAAGCATGCTTAAACTCCTCCATCCTTGAATATGGAATCTGAGCTAGTGACCTAAAATTAGATCATAAAATTTATGTATTGTATATAAAGTATAACTCTATTGACCAGTATGAAGAAATTGACAAATTTATGCTAGGTAGCAAACTCCACCTACCTGGCTAGGTAACTATATCTATTTAACATACCTACCTACTAGCCTTCGTTCTTGGAACATTTATGTAAGAGAGCTGAAAAGTGTTATTTCTCTGATTTTTTTGCAATTAATCAATGTTTGTTAAAGACAGTATTTCAGGGAAAAAACGCTATACTATTAAATGTCTAAAAAAAAATGTTTATCCTAAAATGGATACAAATCACCTCGTTATCAATAATAATTAATTAAAGCAATAATATGAATGTTTCGATATCTCAAATATTAAGTGAAATACAACAAAAAATGACAAAAAAATATTATTAATCAGAAAGAAATCTCCATTCTAAAAATAGATACCAGACAAGTACTACTTTACAACCTTCACCTTGCCATTTTGACTCTTACCAAGTAAGCTGGAACAATGCCTGACATAATGAATCAAATTAAAATCAAGAAGTCTAAGTGAAAGGTGTATCTTTCTCTACAACCCCTGTCCAGTCTGGAGTTCCACAAGGCAATGCCCTCGACCCATTGCAATACTTCTCCTTCATATAAATGATCTATCTACAGCATCACAGAGGAATCTACAGTGCAACTGTTTGCGGTTGACTGTACCCTCGCTATACAGAACATTCTTTTATTTTGGCTTAAGCATTACAAAGCCTTTAACCATAAATAATATATGCAAATACATAAGGCACATACAAAAGTACATATAAATAGTAAATACAAACATTTTAAAAAATATGGTAAAAGTAGTGAGAGTGAATAACATGGCTGGTTGACTTGTTATTCACATGTGATTAAATATCTAATTGAAAAGCGTTTTGTTTTTTGTTTTTAATAATATTTATGCATATATACTATATACTAAGAATAGTTTCCTTGTTTATGCTAACATTAATGTTTGGAAAATGACAATCAAAGTTTGAACATGACATTACTAATATAATCAAAAATCTTATCTAATTAATAAGATTTATTATCTAACACATGAAGTATCGAAGATGCCAATAGTCTTAAACAGGACCTTTTATACTCATCAGCAGTGGGAGAAAGACTGGTTGAGGAAATTTCATCCCAAAAAATTCACGTAACCACAGTGCTCAGCATAAGCACTATTTGGGGGTATTTAAACATTGAAATTTCTGAATATAGTATTAAAATTATATAAAGGGGTAAAATAAGCATTTGCTATTCTCAGTTCCAGTGTTAATTAGTTTGTTATTGTTTTAAATGGCAATTTGATAAGAATGTTCATTTTTACCCTTAACATTTTGAAAATAAGCATTGCATATGGGGTAAAATACTCATTTGGAGAAACACTTATCTGGAGCACTGTTATCCAATAAGTGGAAACCCATACAACATACATGGGTACACCCTAAATGCAGTAAACTCAGTCAAGTATCTTCAAGTATCTAACATCCATCGTCACATCAGCCAGGTGACAATTCTACCCTTGCTTTCATGCGATGCAACATCCACAAGTGTCAACTTGAGACCAAAGCTCTATGATACAGAACGCTTACAGAATATGATACATTTATTTGGAATCAACACATGGCAAACAACATCAATAAGTTAGAGATGGTTGAAGGGAAGGCTGCTTGCATGGTATTCTCCAACTATTGGACAACCAGTATATATTGTCTCATTCAAGCTAGATCCATTTCAATGGTCAATTTCAGGAACACAAAACACATGTCAAAGCTTTCATGATATTGATCTTCAGGGTTGTGTATCATTTGATTTGCATTCTATACGTAATCTCATGGTGTTGACCGTATTTCTAATTTTAACAACACTTCCTTGTTGGCATATGCAAAGACATTTAATTACCAGGCAGAACTCATGCGAGGACATTTATTTACCAGGCAGAACTCATTCTTCCAAATTAGACATTAGCAGCTGTTACTGATCCATCAATAGACAGTTTTAGATGACAGATCCAGTCCATCAGGATCAGACCCTAGTCAATACATGGGTTTTAAACTTTTAATTGCACTGTATAATTCTTTTTGAAATAAATTTATATAGTCGGATTTGCACTACATAATTATGCTGGTACGAGTATACATCATTTGTCTTGAAGAGCACGGAAGATGATGAGTTACAATATGTCACTCAGGCTCTTTGCAAAACATAGAAAGTGCAAGCTGCAACATGTACTTTACGATTCCAGTTGGTCATATCAGCGTTCATTATTGTAATTGGTCGATTTATCATTCTATATTAATGAACGAAATATAGATTTCAAAGTTTCAATAGTTAAAACAAGTAAATGTGCAAGGACACTTTGTATTACCTGCTTTATTTATATTTTTCTGCCTAATTTTCCGCCTTTGTCCTCCATTTATTTACAATTTAATCATTGTCAATGAAAGGCTTAGATATTGTCTATGAGCACGCCACTCATGCTGATGGGTACTACTAAAACCCGGTCAAATTCCGGCCGATCCGGTCACTTTTCCGGCCATGGGGAAAAGGCAAATGTGGCGTGTATACAAGTGATTATGATGTTAAACTGCCCTAATCCCATTAATTATGTAATGCCCTTGACATATATTTCAAGAAAATATATGAAAAAAATAAAATAATGCCTTAAATCTGGTCTTGAAGTTAACATTTTTATGACGTTTTTTGACGATTTTTCGCCGTTTTTGACTAATTCCGGCTGCGTTTGAATGGCTTTTTAAAGTGTATTCATTGTAAATAACCATGGTTTTAATCAATTCTTACAAAGATTAACATATGCTTAATCTATAACAATGAAAATAAAAATAAAATCAATAACATATAATTGTTTATTTCGCTCGATTTCACAGGTGTGGCGTATTTACCGCACATTGTAAGATTTAGACAATATTTACAAGACGTAACAAAACATTGCAGATTTAGACACTATTTACAAGACGTAACAAAACATTGTAAGATTCAGACACTATTTACAAGACGTCACAAAACTTTATTACAAAGTTAAACGAATAAAAAATACGACATTATGTGCATGCAGATTCTATGCTGTGTATAGAACGTTTACCTTTACGAATCATATTTATACATTTTAACGATACAACATGTAGTAAGAAATGATACAAAAGAAAGGGGAATATAATATATAGTACACGATAGATTATTAATATAGGATTTACAGATGACCTGATGCAATAGTTTAACTATCAAAATATCTATATTTCATTTTCATTTAAACACGACGGACAATTCCAGAATTTCAAGTTATTTTGATTTACACATTGATAATGGTACCATTGCTTACATTTAAAATTCTGACATGAAATGAGATTGTCAACAAAGTCTGGCATTCTGCAGTGGCACCATAATTGGATGTTTATAACTTTGGGGTTGAAGCACGAAAGACTTAAATTTCTTCCGCGCTTGGGTTCCTTTGGAAAAGGTGTCATTTTACCATTTTCAAGGCAATTAATAAAATGCTGGCGCATTGCTGGTACAATATATATGTTTCGAAAATTAAATGAATGGGGTGAATGACAAAACTCTAATACATTCGCAATCGCAAATAATCCACAATCAAAGGAATTGGGCTGTTGTTGAACTCTGGGAATTTTAACGTTAATAAATTTATCATTAAGCGTTGCGTATATTTGTGACAGTTGAATTTTTACGTTTAACTTTATGTCTTTCATATTTTCTCCTAAACTGTCTATATAGTAAATGAAGTCGCTGTCGGAAGATGTTTTAAAACTCATCGCCCAATGATTAGAGCCGTTAAAGTGAATTTGGCAAGCAGGTTCTATTTGGTGTCTAAAAGTTTTCTGAATATTCCATTTGTTTTTCTCATCTATAAAAAACGGGGTATTTGTAGTTTCTTGTAAACTATAGACATTAGGAAATTGCATTTTTAAATTTATATTTACCGCCAACATATGTTTATCGTTTAACCATTTACATTTTGATATGTCATGTTTATCCGATAATTTAAGATCGTATAATTTTAACCACCAGTCATCTGATTCTGTAAAGCTCCTGTTCGGACTATCAGCTGTAGCGATGTCATCATTTAAAACTTTTGGTGGTAGGCAGGCAGGCAGGCAGACAGACAGACAGATAGACTTACGTTGGATTTATCTTCAAAATACCGTTATATAGCGTCTGAAATTTGCCTAAAAGGGTCGCAGTGTCATCTCTTGAGATGTTATTTATTACGGTGTGAACAACTACAGTCTGAAATCAGAATTTCCACAAAATAGGTATAAGAAAACTGCGGCTATCACAACTTTTTATTGACTTTCAAACATTGAATATCCATTTCTCTTTAAAATGACTATATAAATGCTTGAAATGACAAATTGGTTTTCGTACTTATGTATTGTCAAATGTGACACCCGTTATAAGCACGGCGGGTGTCGTGTATCCAATCAAGGTGTTGCTGACACCTGTTGTTTATTATATTCTATCAATATAATTTGACCACCGGGTATCGAACGGCTGTAGTAGCCAGTCACACTTCGGTTAATATGATAAACAATAGGTCATTATAAATATACAGGTAATGGTACCTCTAAGCGTAACACAACGCTAACGTAAAAATTGTATAAAATTTATTGATTTGCGTTTCATTTAATTTCAATTTACAAGATTTTTTTTTCAACATTCAAGAATGCTTTATTTGTAAAATGAAAATAAGTCGATTGATACCAATCAAAACATTCTTAATTCTCTTTGATTGATTCTAAGACTGTGCCGATTTTGCCGCTATTTTAATCCACAAATGAAAAAAAATGTTAAAGTTAAAATTTTATGTGACAATATCAAGAATTGAATTAATATATATGTGGAGATAATTATAATATATATGATGATATTAATTTATAACTTCATACTTTTATTGGAATGTTTTTAATTAACTTTATGATTTTAGAAGCCTAGAATTTATTAATGTTGACTTATAGCAATTTCTTGAATATGAACCTTAGACAATCAACATAATTTTATGATAAGAGCTTATATAGTATTCTTTAAAAAAAACTCCACTGGAATAAGTTGTTATACTGTAGTTGTGTATACTGTGGATGAATACTTGTCTTACACGATAAAAAATTTAAATCTGTACTAGCTGATATATTATAAATGGTCAACTAGTCTACTTTATTAACAATGCATATTAATGCATTTTTTTTAACCTTATTTATATTGATGTGCTTGATCACAATAAATAAATAAATAAATAAATAAATAAATAAATAAATAAATAAATAAATAAATAAATAAATAAATAAATAAATAAATAAATAAATAAATAAATATGGATATTTACTTTACAATTATAGTAGCAAAATAATGTAAATTATTAGTCTAAATCTTACAACGTGCGGTAAATACGCCACACCGGTGAAATCGCCAGGTTTTTATAGAAAATATATGTCCTCTGTATCGAGCGAAATAAACAATAAAATGTTATTGATTTTGTTTTTATTTTTATTGTTATAGATTCAGCATATCTTAATCTTTGTAAGAATTGATTAAAACCATGGTTATTTACAATAAATATACTTTAAATTGCCATTCAAACGCAGCCGGAATTAGTCAAAAACGGCGAAAAATCGTCAAAAAATGTCATAAAAATGTAAACTTCAAGACCAGATTTAAGGCATTACTTTATTTTTTTCATATATTTTCTTGATATATATGTCAAGGGCATTACATAATTAATGAGATTAGGGCAGTTTAACATCATAATCACATGTATACGCGCCACATTTGCTTTTTCCCCATGGCCGGAAAAGTGACCGGATCGGCCGGAATTTGACCGGGTTTTAGTAGTACCCAATGCTGATAAATTTTGTTCTTATCTCAATTATGCACTATCGGAATTTCTGCCTACGTTCGATGAGGAAATGGCCGAGCGCTGACGCACTGCCATATGTTTAGTTTAAACTTATTTATTTCACTTCAGCAAAGTTATCACAACTTAGAAAAATTGCGCTCGATGTATTCTTGGGTAGAACCAGTACTAAGCATATGTGGAAAAAGTGTCTTGCTAAAAAAAAAACCCCCACATAGCCGTGACAGAGGATTGAAAACCGATCCCAACGCATGAACTCTGAGATGTGCTTTTATTAGAACTATTTTATATCGAACATTTTCCGTAACAAGTCAGGAGTAACCTACCACCATGAAGTATTTCTTCTCCGAAACAACAATCGAGCACTCAATTTCCAAATAATAAATATAGGTAGTAGGGCAGGGAATTAGACTTATAGTTCCGACTAGCCCCTACCTTGGCATCACCATCTCGTCTGATCTCCGATGAGGAACCCACATCAATAACATCTGTAAATAAGCCAGTTCCTCCTTATGCTTTATTAGGCGGGACCTCCACCACTGCCCAGCCACAACACGGAAATCGGCCTACATCTCGCTCGTCAGATCAACACTAGAGTATGGAGCAATCATATGGGATCCGTCGTCGTGTTTCTTTACCCTCGCACTTTGATCTGTGTCATTTTGGCGAGCAGGATAAGTTGATTAAGTAGCCAGTGGACAGCTACGGCAGAGTCGCTACTTCCCCCGGTGCTGCACCACTGGCTGGATAAGACGATTATGTAAATAGGTCGATTCTGGTCGCAGTCGATTGTTGAAGCTGTCTTGTTGTTTAGTTGTTGAAGATGTTTTAGTCTTGAAGGCTGTTGATTAAGGTTCCCGTTGTGGAGCTGAAGTCCCTGTGTAGGTGTTGCCATTATGCTGTATGTTGTACCGCTGGTTATTGTTGACATCAAAACGATCCTGTCTAGGGCCACGTTAAAAGCATAAAATCGATGATATGTTAAAATAGATGTCTCCACCGATCATCTAATGCAGAGACATCCGCCGCTTACGCGGTTTTTTTAAAAACCGTTACTTCTTTAGTGTACCATACAAATATACGAAGATGACCCACTTTGAAGACTGGAGCGAAGTTTCATACGTCCTTCCATCTCGGCAGTCGCTTGTAGAGTGATGCATGTGGGATCCATTTCTCCAGTTGGACATTGACAAGCTGGAGAGGATTCAAAGGAAGACTGCCCGATTTATCTCGCGCGACTACTGAACAAGAACCCTTCGATGCGTTACTGACATGCTTAGGGAATTGGACCTGCAAACATTACAACAGCGCAGAAAGGAGCTACGTCTGACCTTCCTTTTCAAGGTGGTGGAGGGGTTAGTTTAGTTTAAACTTATTTATTTTACTTCTGTTGTGAAACAAGTTCTTACAACTTCGACAAATCACGCTCGAAGTCTTCCTGGGTAGAATCAGTACAAAGCATATGCGGAAAAGGTGATTAACTGGGAGGTTGCTCAATTGCCTTTGAAATATATATAAAGGAATTAGAGAGAAATGTCTATTTAGATACTTTGATTTTACTTTATTCATGTGTATTTAAGTGTATTAGGCAAAATCAACAAAATAGTTGCCTTTGGCCATGTTATTCTGACGGCAGTCGTGTCGATAGACAAATCATCCGCTCATTTTCAAGCTTCTGAATGATGCAGAAAATATATCGCTTACAATAATAAAATTAATAAAACAATGGTTTCAAAACTTGAAGCATAAAACATGACAAAGGTTTGTTTTTTTTATACATTTTTAGTTATATTTAAGAATCGTTTTCAAATATTATGTTATGTCGAATTTTCAGATATCTTACAAGACTTACAGAAAAATAGCTGATACATCAGGGTACCATAAGCGACCTAAAAAAGTGTAAACAAATAAGTTTGTCAGCAATTGTAATTTGTATAAAATGGCACATGAAATAGCTAGAGTTGCGAGACGACTAGAAGAAACAAAGGAAACAAAGCATTTGGGTCCATATATGTTTTCCTCTTTAAAAATTAATGTTTACACTGATATTGTTTTTTTTCCTTTTTTTGAGTGGGGTTGAATTAGCCCTTGTTTATAGAAAAGAATTTGTTTAGGGTAGAGTTTGTTTAGTAATAAAGGATTTGTGCAGGGGCTGCTAAAATAATGGTTTCATGAATGCAACAGATCTTGTCCTTGTTAAGAATAGAGTAGAATTTGTTTAAAGTAGAGATCACAGGAGCTCTGGGTTTAAGTTTTGCCATGGTTTCTTATTTTAATCAGATATGAAATTATTCATCTTCATATTTGCCATTCTATGCCTTCACATAAATTATAATAGATATCCTAATGTAACCATTGTTCATGCATGTATGGTAATATCAGCAAGCCCTTTAAATTATATTTAAATCGATCCAAATTGAAATAATCTGAATAGCATTTAATTTAAAATCAGTTTCCAATTTTAACGGGGTACTCTGCGGAAAATTATTTACTGTCTTAGACTCTACATAACTGTTTTCATGCATTGTACAAAAATCCACTTTACCAAATTTACCATGTTGAATCTGTTCCATGATGAATGTCCGATTAATGGTGTATAAAAAATGTATTCTAAAATTCTTAATGTATGCATTATGACACAACACAGTAAAATTTGTTACAGCATTCTAAAAGGAGTTATAATCTACCATTAATTAGTAAATCTATATTAACATATTTTTTTTTACAGATTTGTCAAAATGTGAGCTTAACCAGGTTCCAGATGCAACATATCTTATGTTGAAAGAGACTGCTGTAGAAACATGTGATCTGAGTGGCAACACAATCAAAAGGATACAATCAAAATTCTGCACCAAGTTGCCATCACTGACAGGTTATTTAAATGTTTGTTAATCTATATTATTTAAGTGGATATCTGTTTAATAATTTATAGTGACACGATTTCAATTGATAGTTATTTTTATACTCCCGACATTTGGAGAATGGTGACAGGGCATAAACTGTTACCCGTGTATGTCTGTTTGTTCATTTGTCTGTTTGCCTGTCTGAGTTAAAAAATTAATTTCAGATCTTTTGTATTGGTATATGTATTTATTTGATATTTCATGTGTATAATTATATAATACAGGTCAAGTTCGATATTTGTCATTGAACTTGGGTCAAAGTTTACAGGAGTTATGACCCCTTTTTGACTTAAATTTTCAGTAAAAAATTGGTTCTCATTCAATAGTGGGAGCATTTGTGTTGACAGACACTTTTCTAGTTTAAATGAAAATGATGCCATGTTTATTAGTCAGCTGCACTGGCTTATTTGTTAACTTTAGTAAGTAAATTGATAATAAATTGAGTTGTTTTTGTGTGTGTTAAAATCAGACAGTATACAATGTACCGATAGGTTGCAGTTTAGATTTTTGTGTGATTAATTTGAAAAGATGTAACTTATTAATCTGAAATTTATTTAGAATTTTAAATATAATGCTTATGGTAATAATTCAGACTCCTTTTGTATAATCATTGTTTTCTTTCTTCATGAATTACATTTTTCTAGCTCAAATTGATAAAGATTTTATCATGTCATTTGAATATTTTCATCATGTATTGTAATACTAAAGCTTTTGTCATTTCTTATTGAGTGTTTATACCATGCCATGTATAGATATATAGATATATATTTTTAAAGAAATCCATGTCCAGGAGAATAGACTTGCAGCTTTACCAGATGAATTCAAGAATTTGGAAGAATTGAAAGTACTGGACATATCTAATAACAATTTTGAAGTGTTTCCATCCTGTATATATGACTGTCCAAAGTTGACCACAGTTCTTGCAAAAGGCAATCACATAACAGGTATTTAGGTTTTGTAAGTTGTTTGTTTGAATATTTAGCATCATTTTAATGCCATCATCCCAGAGCTATCAAACGATCAGTTAACCTAACCACTTTTTCTTGGGATCCAGGAAGGTTAACCAGTACTCAAACACACATATCTCCACAAGTAACTGATAACTTTCTGACTATAATCAGCGATGAGAGACTAATGATAATTCAGATAACAATGTTATCAATCATTATGGTCTCTGTAGTTGGGCTGAGATTCAGACTCAACAACCCTGGATGATCATCAGAAGTGCTACCGACCTAGCTAACCAGACCCTGCTATGTTTTTAGTACAGTGGTCGCCTCTCTTACTTTGCATGTAAATGTTGTGTTATGAATACATACTGTACTATAAAATTGTTTCAAAATGTGGTACAGTATGATACTAATGAACACAAAGCAGCCCTACTTTTAAGAAGATACACATAATTAGAAAAAAATTGAGAAGTGATGCTAAATTTGTAAATATGTTTCTGTAAATCAGTATAATACATACAGTAAAACCTGTATAAGTGGTCACCTCTATTAAGCAGCCACTTGTCTTAAGCAGTCATGTTTATTATTTTCCATTTATATACTTTCAGAGCAAGTTAACCTGCATTAAATAACAACCTTTATCAAAAGTCCTCTTTTGCTATACACTCAGACTCCAAAATTTTAATTTTGGTCCCGGAGACCTATTCGTCTTATGGATATACACGTATAACTCCCTTTTTTAAGTTTGGTTAAGATCTGTTGAAAAATGAGAATGCTATAGGCATAGTACCACCATTGGAGAAAGGATTGCTTCCATGGGGTAGTCGCATAATGGCAGTTATAAATAATCCTCATTTTTTCTTTTTTGCTCGCTGGGACGAAGTCCAAGGAGAGATATTGTCATGACCCTGGCCTCGCCGGCGTCATTGTCGGTGTCATCTGTAGACACCCAGGTTAAACTTTTGCGTTTAAGTTTAAGATATCTATGCAACCACTCATTGGATGTGAATGAAACTTTGCATGTGTGTTCACCATCATTAATTGAACACACACAGACAAGATACTTAACTCTGGATTGCATTTTGGAACAGTTATGGCCCTTTTTGGACTTAGACACCCAGATGCGAGCTTTGTTGGTCTTCTGACAACTCTTGTTTAAAAATACATTTTCCTCATTTTAATGCTCATTTTTTTATTTGAATGGCATTGTTGATGTATTTCGAACATTTTGATAGCATTGTCATGTTTGAATTGTGAATTTAGAAAAAAAAATTATGCTTTGAAATTAGGGTATGAATACATGATTTCGGAAGTCTACTTTCACTTTGTCAACAGTGTACACACTGAGCAGAAAAAATTTTTTTTTTTTGACACATGACCCCTTATTTTCTCATAATATTTTGACAGTGCAGAGGTTGACAAACAGTAAAATGTAGGTTTCATTTCTTTCATTGGGTCTCTCTTCTTATGAATGACAAGCCTTCAAACTTTTATTATTTACTATAGAATAAAGGAACAAAAATCAATGGTGTGGTTACACCTATAACACAAGATTAGATAAAACAAATTTAGACAGTTCAAGGACAGGTAACTTGAACAAAATTGTTTGATATGGACAGTTCAAGGATGGAAGCTCAGCTATAATTGCTATTTTTGCTGCAAATTAAATCTTCCTTACTTCCATGACACTGCTGGCATGTGTATGTAAGTAAAGCTCCCTTACTTCCATGACACTGCTGGCATGTGTATGTTAGTAAAACTCCCTTACTTCCATGACACTGCTGGCATGTGCATGTAAGTAATACTCCCTTACTTCCATGACACTGCTGGCATGTGCATGTAAGTAAAACTCCCTTACTTCCAAGACGCTGCTGGCATGTGTATGTAAGTAAAACTCCCTTACTTCCACGACACTGCTGGCATGTGTATGTTAGTAAAACTCCCTTACTTCCATAACACTGCTGGCATGTGTATGTAAGTAAAACTCCCTTACTTCCATGACACTGCTGGCATGTGTATGTAAGTAAAACTCCCTTACTTCCATGACACGACTGGCATGTGTATGTAAGTAAAACTCCCTTACTTCCATGACACTGCTGGCATGTGTATGTAAGTAAAACTCCCTTACTTCCATGACACTGCTGGCATGTGTATGTAAGTAAAACTCCCTTACTTCCATGACACTGCTGGCATGTGTATGTAAGTAAAACTCCCTTACTTCCATGACACTACTGGCATGTGTATGTAAGAGCACACAATTTTAGCCCTGCTATTTCCCAGTCTGGGCAGAACTTGGGTAGCACATGACTGGTGCATAATGGAAAGATAATGCTTCTAATCCATTTTTATACATCTGCTGCATATACCGGTAACATAATATGTATTGTAAACTGGATGCTGCATATACCAGTTACATACTTTGTATTGAAAATGGCATTAAATATCATTGAATAAAAAAAAATTTACTATATAAGTTACTAATTTTCCATTTCAGATGTGGATGTAGATAGATTACGAGCCATGGAATCACTGCGAGATCTGGATTTACAAGATAACCCACTGTCCAGTGCAGTAAAGACAAGATTATCTGACATTGATATGTTTACAGTACATATAGGAGAGTCGGACCCCATCGGGAAAGATTTGGAGGAATTGGAATAGTCATAATACGAAATAGTGCAATAATTAATTTTTTACTTGCTATTTATATCCTTGTTTGATAAATGTGACAAAAAGTTGTGAACTATCATGATTTAGGGGATGGAAGGTCAAAGGTCACCGTTTAAACTAATCAGTTCAAGAAGATTGATGGTGTTTAAACATTTTTTGTTGAAATGGAAATTATTTATTACTAAAACCATTTAATTTGATACCTAGCGACTGAGTTTAATAGTGATCATATTCAACATTTGCTGCATATATATTTTACTTGAAATAATTATCAAATTGTAATAGATCAGTATGAATTTTCACAGTACCTCTTACATTATGTTAGGCACTTTGGGACTGAATTTGAAAACAACTGAACATGGGAATCCAACTTGGGCTCTCTGGGTCTTGGAGTGAACATGCTTGTCACTAGACCACAACGCTGTCTACACTCTGGTGTTCTTTTGGCTATAAATAAAGCTGCTTTGAGGGTAGCATTCACTGTTTTTATCACACAAAATGTTTGACCATAAAACTCGCAGTCTTAAACTATACTAAAGTGTACCAAACATTTATTTTGGATTGGAAGTTTAAAGGTCAAAATAACAAAATTATAGTAAAGGTATTGTTTCCTGTCAGATGATGTTCTTATTTGTGTTAAAAATATGTGAGGAGAACCCAGTAGGCTTAGTTGGTAACGCGTCTTGACTATCAATCCACGGGTCGTGAGTTTGAATACCTGCCCTGTCACAGTCTCCATGATGATTCGTATATGACATTGCATCTCACTGTCATTTGATTCACACCTTTAATAAAGTGTGAATGTTATCGGTTACTTGCGGAGATGGGGTGTGCTCGTGTACTGGTTACCCTTACAGGATCCAAGGAAAGAGTGGTTAGGTTAACTGATCATATGTTAGCCCTCAATGGCATGAAAATGCTGCTGAATATTCAAACAAAT
The DNA here is from genome assembly GCA_029582155.1 of Panopea generosa. Lineage (NCBI taxonomy): Eukaryota > Metazoa > Mollusca > Bivalvia > Adapedonta > Hiatellidae > Panopea > Panopea generosa. The sequence goes on along the minus strand of CM055895.1, from coordinate 38,398,197 downwards.
TAAAAATATGGAAAATGAAAATATAACTTATTATAAAAAATACTAAATACTAAAATTATGTAGATACCAGGAAATAAATACCCTTTATAAATTAAAATGATTGTGAAAATGCTATCGGCAATAATTTTAAATGATATCTAATTATAAATTTAAACAAAAGTAAAATAGATTTGTCTGTGTTTCCTTATCTCATATATTCTCCCTTGAATTTTTGAAAGAAAGGTGATTTGTATGTTTTTATATGCCTTTTATTATGTCTTTCCTCCCACTTCTTTGTGGGAAACATATTATTTTTGGCTTGGATGTCTTTCTATCAGTCAATCCGTCCATCATTGTCTGCTCCTTTTGAATGTAGGTAGGAATTTTTAAATAACATGGCACCAAATTGGAATATTGTGCAGAGCACAACTTCTAGCTATGTAGGTTCAAGATTAAGGTCGTACTGTGAGGTCAAAGATCCAATAAGCATTACTTAGTGTCGGCTCCATATCTTTTTAACCACTTGAGGTTTTTTTAACCTAACACTAAAGTTTTTGACTTGGGCCTGGAAGCAGTTGGTGGAGACTGTTTTTGTGACAAAATCCATCATCTAACAGCTAAAATTGTTTATTTTTGTCCATTATATATTTAAAACTTGCGATACAGTTTTTGTTTTGTAAGCCAGCTGTAGGCATAACATATCCATTGTAACAGAAAGTGCTTCTGTGGAGTAGTCATTTTATGGCAGATATATATAATTCTTGTTTATTTTTATTTTCACTGCAATTTAATGATTTTATAATCATTTTGTGATTTAAATAGATTGAAAGCATTGTGATGTTTGAATTGGGAATTTCTAAAGCCATCGGACCTGGATATGGGTGTGTGATTACATTATTTTTCGGAAGTCACGGCACATTAACAATATCTTGAATGAAACATACCAACACCTAATTCCTATTTTTCTAACATCGATTTTTTTCACTGCAGATGTACTGTAAAAATTTAAGTTGCTCTTCTTTATTTCTTGCATACCAGACAAGGATTTCCGCATTTATTTTAATCGGGTACGGAAATTTCATCCTACACCCACTCCACATACTCGTCTTACATTGCTGTGACGTATTAGAAAAATTTATGACGTGATGTATTAAAACATATGATGTAATATACTTAATTTGATGTCTTAAAAGCCATCGTGGTAAAATTTAATTATAATTTAAATTAAAATAAATGTTCATTTTGTTTGGTATGCAAAAAAAATAATCTTGCATGTTTTTTTTTTTCGGTTCCGATTAAAAATTCCATCCTAAGGCTTTGGGATAACTATTTTCATGGAATCTTGGCAGCATCTTGTTCCCTTCAAAAACAGTTATCCCTCTGGATGGAATTTTCTATTCAAACCTCAAAGCCCATGTAAGATTCTCACAAAATGGTTCTTTCTTCGAATGATAACCCAGGTACAAATATTTTATTCACTATCATGTGAAATAAGAATGGAAAATAAATGGTGGTTTCAAACCTTGATGAACATTGGACAGTTGTCAATCATCAATTTATGTCTCAATTTTCAGGATGTATTTCTTTACACAAAAAGTAAAGTGAATGTTTTTCTGTAAATGTTAAAACCCAGCTTGTCTGATACAAGACTGCTAAGCCAATATACCGATGATATTAGACTGATTTGTTGTTGTACATGAACTGCTTCATATGCTCAATGCTTTGTCCATACCTCTTTGTCTGTGTGGTTCCAACTAAGAATAGAATCACCGTCGATCTCTGCAGAGGGCTAGGAATCCTCCAATTGGTCATGTTCATTTTATGATATTTTGACATGTTCATTTTTGTGGTTAAATTACCAACCCTTGTGTGGTTCCAGGGAGCCATAGGAGTGATGGCAAGAATAGGATTACTGTGGTGTATGCATGTCGGTAGAAGCCACAATTTGAGTAATACATTAGCATTTGCTGAAACTCTGCAGTTTTGCAGGTATCAACGTTCTAATTCATTTGTTGATGTGTTTTTTTATATGTACGTTATTTACATTTAGAGTGAACCTGGAATCTTCCTTCCTGTTGGCGTCAAATAACCTATAATGTGCTGGTACACCGTAAAACCCCCATTTATATATAACTGTCCATACCTCGTAATTGTCATTTTTTTCATACTGATGTAGTATGTTTTATATACAGGAATGTGTTTTTATTTTATTTATAAAACCTTTTTACATTGAGCAAAAAGGCTTATTAGCCCATACAATATTTTAAAGTGTTTTCTTATTCAAATGTCATTGTTTATGTTGATGTACTAGTAATAAAATTGTATGTTATATAAATAACTAGACTTTTTGATAGATAGAAAAGAAACCATACTATTAATGTTGAACCATGTATTTTACATAATTACACACACACGCACGCACGCACGTGCACACACACACACACACACTATTTCAGCCCTATTGGTAAAATTTTGTTTTGTAAGTTAAGTACAAAATATACTGTCATAGTGGTATTAACTTAAGTTCAACCCATACCACAGTGGCTGTCTTTATGTTGTTATTGTATGATGTTTAGCGTCGCTTTAAACAATTTTTCAATCATATCGCGATAATATCTTCTTGAGACAGTATTCTAAGCACTGCCACACAGGAGGCACATGTATGATACCCCACCCAGTCACCAGTCACATTATACTGGCAGATCAGCCATAGAACACTTCTCCCAATGCTGAACACCAAGCGAAGAAGCTTCTAGTATCATTTTTCAAGTATTTGGTATGACCTGGCCAGGAATTGAACCCAAGACCTTTTGTATGCGAGGCTGATGCTCTATCTCTAGACCACCGCTGCATTTAGGGGCTGTCTAAAGATTTAAATTTTTTGTATCCAACCCCATTGCCCAACGTTTTATGTTTTGCGCATGTGAGAAAGTTTGACAGTTACTTGCTGAAGGAAGGTGGTCCTACTCCGATTCAGTCTGAGGTCTTCCTCCACCAATAAAACTGGATATGCCATATATAACCTGAAATATGTTAACCTTGCATTGAACCCCATTCAAAAGAAAAAAAAGGTTTTGTGCAGAGTCGTTGTACATGGACTTACTGGTTCAGCAGTTTGCTAAAATATACACTGTACAAGAATCTGCTTGAATACTGGTTAACTTTCCAGGATCCCAGATAAGAGTGATTAGGTAAACTGATCATCTGCTAGCCTTTAACGCCATAACACTGATGCTTAATATTCAAACAAAACAAAATCCTTTATTTCTCATTTTGACAATTAGTATTTTATCACAGAATTTTAGATTTCTATTTCTACATAGAACTACATGTACATCTTAAAATGTCAGAATGTGATCCATTTGTAGATTTCAAAGAATCCTTGTAACAATAATCATGTAATATCACTGAGTAACATTGAAGGGTATCAAGATGGCTTATTGTAAAACATCAGTTCAAAGGCACTGGTCGCGGGTAGGTGGTACCCCCTATAACCCCTGTCCTGCTATCACCATAGTTGAAATTCTTGGTGGAGCTTGGTTTGACTTCATCTGGAAGAAAAAGGTCATATATTTTTATGCTCCTGCCAATCAAAGAATGGTGAAAGAGCATTAAGTACTACCCATATCCGTGTGTGCTTGCGTGTGTCCATTTAACCCTTTACTTCATATAGACGCCTTTGGACACCTCTAATATAGAAGCCTTTGGACACCTAATATAGAAGGCTTATGAATTATTGGGTGAATTATGTTTATATTATCTGACAGAGTGAAAAACAGTTCAAGAAGTGTTCAGATTGCTCGTTACGAGCACTCTGATCTCTTCCTGCACTGTTTTCAAAGGCCTTCTGTGATTGGTGTGGGAAAACGTGTATCTATGGAGTAAAGGGTTAAGTGGTTTTTGATGACTAATTTCTGTGTCTATAATAGAAATATGTTCAAAAATAATGTATATCTGATATGGTTCTTTGCTGTATAATCTTTATGATATGTTCACTATTTACTTGTGGATCAACAAAGCGGTGCACAGTGTCTGGAACCCTCTATAAAATGTTAAACATAATGAAAGCTACACATTTCAGCAAAATTGTGAAAAAATACCAAGATCCCCCTGAAATTTGTGTGCCTTTTAAGAGTCCCAAAATATATAGCGGACAGTCAAAACATCTGTTTGCTGGGAAATACCTACTTCTTCAACCCAACACCCACCAACGTATTTAACATTTTTGAAAATCTTAATGTATTGGATCCACTAAATGAAAATCAAGCATCTGTCAAGCTGTAGTAGCATACTGGTATTTGCATACAATCCATATTCAGCTTTCTTATCTATTTCAGCCCCTGATATCGCCCGAATCAGGTCTGTTTAGCCCCATTGAAAAAAAGCAGGTAATTCTATGCCTGTCCCACAACTGACCAAGCAACATTGTCACATCTCACTGCTTGGTGACGGATCCAAAGTGAGTGAAATTTGGTGATCTTGGCCATCTTGTTTTAAACATTCGCGTTGAAATGTTATGAAGTATTACTTACCGTCATGCCAGAAATCAAATGGGGTCTTGTTAGGATCAGGTTTTCTGGAAATAAATATAGAAATTTTCAACTGCATCACTCAAACCAAATGAATTATGCAAATGAACTATATATCACCCCATTGGTGCATAAAAGTACAAAGTGCCTTCTTATTTCATATACACTTGGTTACTTTACTTGGTAAAATATTCTATTTATATGAATTTCGATCATTTGAAAAAAAACTTTTATTTTCGTCAATCACAGGAATTAATTAGTAGCACATACTCACACATTTATTTTTATTTTAAGAAAATACGGTTGTATTTAATTCTTCCCATTTATACCACATTATGTAGCAATGTTTTTTCAATTAAAAAGAAAAACACTTATCTATAAGATTGCTGTTTTGCATGAACTATTATTCAATTTAACCATCTTAACGGTATTACTTATTCATCATTAGGAAAAGCAAAATACAATAAATCCCACGTAAATGCATTTCACTTTACAACTTTTTTGCAGCTTTTTAAATATTGGTAAATATAAATAATATTTTTTATATACATTTATATCGCTCATATTTTATGTAATGAATTAGAACGACAGAAACGTATACATTCGGATTCCCATTAATTACATTGGTTATATGGGACCGGTTTCAAGCCGAGATTTTCCTCAACTTAAAAGTTAATTTCCCCCAATGATGAGTTGAGCTCGTAACACTTTGAATGACCATACAGATTGAAGTCTTAATACATCTTTACTCATTGGTAAAGAATAGCATGTAGATTAATCGATGTAGATTTAGTTGTAGCATTTGAGGAAAATCTCTAGTCAAGATGTTTTTAGTGAAACTGGGGCCAGAAACTTATTGATTAAGCACTCGGAGTGTATTCACTACAAGTGACAAATACTATTCACTTACGGCTTAACCTTTATCTTGGGTTGTTTTCTGAAAAAAGAGAGAAAGGAGAGTTAAAATAAAATCAAATCAACATTTTCACGATTTATTAACCATATATATTAACTACTGCTGCTGCTACTGCTACAACTACTCAGTCTAATACTACTACTTCTTCTACTACTACTCCTGCTGCTGCTGCTGCTGCTGCTACTACCTCTGCTACTACATGTACTCCTACAACTACTACCAAATTTTATTTTAGAATGCACTTCATGGGTTCTAGTGGCATTTGCAGGAGATATCGTCACTTAGTAAAAATATGCAAACCCGACGTTACGCCGTAAAGGCAGCTACGCCACTAAGTAAAAAATGTGTAAACCCGGACGTTACGCTATAAAGGCAGATACGCCATTAAGTAAAACTGTACAAACCCGGACGTTGCGACGTAAAGACAGCTACGCCACTGACTACTACACGAGTTAAATAACTATTACTGGCTTCCTCAAGTATATACATGTAGTTGCAGGGCAATCAGTGTAGCATTGTATAAAAAGCCGTTCTTCTAGTGTCCATGCAGTTTTGTTTTGTACATAAGGTCGTTTGTCTTTTCAATCACGCCAAGAAATAAATTATGTAACGTTTTAAAATCAGCCGAGAACGTCTATAATTTTTATGCTGTATGTCAATGACAACACTGAACAATATCAAGTTTTGTGAAACTGGACGCAGATACACAGTATGACTGTTTGCTCTATTTCGTGAACTGATTATCAAAACGTGTTTGCTATAAAAAGTCTTCATTCAGAGAGGTAAATGAATATGAGCGATTGAGTCATATATATTCTGGAGCTACGACTGCGGCAACGTACTCGCAAACTTTGAAAATATCGCATTGCCTTATAACTATCTGTTCAAAGTATTACGATTTGTTTGCAAAATATGTCGTTTATAAACAAATTTATATTAGCTCAATAGCGAGGTAAGCTCAGAACTTATATTAATCACTCTCAAGTTCGTTTTCTGGAGCCCAACCGCAGAACCAGTACTGGGAGGCCATTGGGCCGAGCTTGTGATGGACCCCGCAACAACCCACTGCATTGCCGCATCGCTTTAATAGGTACAAGTATTGCAGTAAATTGTGTATACATTCACATTGGTAAATTGTTTTCCTATTTAGAAATTTCGGGTTTGTTAATAACTCGCTAAGGTTATGTCTTTGACAAGTTAAAAATATACATTTATTTTCAATATTCATATTGACAAGAAACTATGTTTATTAAGGTAACAGTTTGGTAGTTTTATTCTTGATTCCCTACAATACGTAGACTAGTTAGATATATGCACCCGAAAGATATGAAAACGCAAAGCAGGAATATATGTGGAAACGCACTGACACGGTGTTTAGAAGGAACTTACTTGGAAATGAAAATGTAACAGATTATCAGTAATGTATCAAGTAAACAACCAATAACATCAACATACACTAACTACTCTAGGATACGGATATATACACATGTGCTAAATATGATGCGTTTTTTTCATATCTCATCAGGGCTGTGTTGCGTTTTCATATCTCTTGGGTGTATTAATTCTCATGTACATACGGCGAACGCTTGCAGCAATTTTGTCCAGAATATGTCTTGCCACGAAGACAATAGCTATGTAGCAAGTAGGCAGCCAGACCGATCAAGATGGCTCCCAGTAGAGCACTAATAGCAACAATAGCAATGTTTCCCGGCTCATCCCAAAACGAGGTTATTGTAGAATACGTCGATGTTTCAGTTGTTGCTGTTGCTGTTGTTGTTGTCTCTGCAGTATATTCCTGAATGTTAAGGAAAGGAAGTAATGCAAATACTTAACGACTTTAAAAAAGTATGCATATTGTATCAAACTCAGATGCAGTATTGTATCAAACTCAGATGCAGTATTGTATCAAACTCAGATGCAGTATTGTATTCAACTCAGATGCAGTATTGTATTCAACTCAGATGCAGTATTGTATCAAACTCAGATGCAGTATTGTATTCAACTCAGATGCAGTATTGTATTCATCTCTGATGCAGTATTGTAATCATCTCAAATGCAGTATTGTATCAAACTCAGATGCAGTATTGTATCAAACTCAGGTGCAGTATTGCATGAATCCTAAAACAAGATAAAACTTTCTTACTTTGTTTTTCAATTCTATTTAATCAATTTAAAAAAAATAGCAAATTAATTGAGGTTGACATATATATACCGATAACGATGATATCAGATTTGGGATTAAAAAATGTATATTCAATATTAAAAAACTCGCATTTTAAAGGCGTTAAGTATATATCTAAAGTATCGTAATATTCGCACTTGAATCGATAGCTGATGGGATAGAACGCCATTTTCAACACATTGCCATTTACATATGGTATCCATTTATCCTGCCACAAGAAACTGGCAAATGTCTCGCCGCATAAAGTTTATGGACCGAGTTGGGCTGAACCCGCTGTTGAGACAGCGACATTAGGACATAACTTCAAACACCGATGACCTCCGTCTATGAATATAAATAATGCAACGGCAGGCCCTGATCAAAACAGGAATATTGCGGTAACACGATGTTGTTAAACAAAACGCACACATATTGATCAATTTGATAAAGGTATTCTTTTATTTATACAAACTGAAAAGTAATAACTCATTTACTGTGAATAAAGACAATCAGCAATGATCACGATTGCGAATATTGTCAGAAATAAATTGCATTTGAACCAGAAACTGATGGCAACACAGTACTAACCAGCATACACATGTATACATATACTGAACGGAACAGCTAACCAGCTACCTGGTGTTTTGTTATGTATTTTCTCAAAAGTACTAAAGCAATTTCCTCGAAATTTTAACTTTAATTAGAATTTCAAAGAACATTGTATGTAAAATCCATATATAATTGTCTGTTTATGGTCGTAAACAGAATTTTGATAACGCAACTCAATATTCTGACGAAGAAATAAAAAATACAAAAATTGCGGGTTCCATTCAGTATATCCAAGAGAAGGAAAGACAACTGATTGAGATTGTGTGAACTCTCGCGTATTCACGTAAAATCTCGCAATATCTCGTTTTGAATTATCTTAACTTCTATACATCTCAGGAATACAAATCAAAATTCTTACACTGAAAAATGAAATTGTCATCAAAACAATACCATTCCTAGAAATTTGTGTTTAAAACTGTTGAAGTACTTGGATTACAAAATTTGTATACTGCAGCTAAACTAACGACACATTACGATAAATTTTCCTTCAAACCTCAATATCTTTAATTCAAGAGCATTTTACGTGATCGAAACATGTTTAAACATCGAAGACTACATACACGTACAGTTTATGTACAAGAAATCAGTTGCTTATGAATTATGAATGATTAATTTGCAAATTATGAACCTTTCGTGTGCTGTTTCATCAACATTTAGTCTGGAGATGCAAGTTTCCTATCCTTCTATACAAGTCCTTTAGTATATAAACAAATCTATTTTTTAAAGATGTATACATCGAAAGGACACTGTCTTGAAACGATTTCGTGAACTTTACACTTTGTACTCCACATACTAAGATTTCTAAAAAATGAATTTTCCCACCTTGTATATCAAATCGACATATGTGGTGCCAGACAAACTAGGAGTGCCCTTGTCCGTGGCTGTTACAGCAAACGAATGCACTTCGCCATAGGTCATCGACGTGGGATCGGCCGTCAGACTGATGGCGCCGTTAGCACTGAGATGGTAATACGTGTTCCCTCCGCTGTCTTGAGGCACCCAGATGTACTCGATATCGTCGTTTACGCCAGAATCTACCCAGGGACAAATCAAGAAAATATATGTCTAAGCATAGTTCAATTCAATTCAATTCAGTATCCTATATTCACTCAGTTCACATACATGCATGAAACTAATAAGAGATGTATCAGTCAAAGGGCGCTGCAACCGTAATCAATATTTAGAATACTTCGAAAAGGAACAGTGCAGAAGTGACAATAGGTGTCACCACTTTGTAACGGTCAGCAGGAACACCGACAAGAATGAGACAACATTCATGATAAGAGAAGAATAAGTTGACTGTCCACAACACGATTATTGACCGGACGAAAATAACGGCAATTCTAGCAGGTAGTTAATTTTACCACACAGCGGCCATGTTAAACTTTGAAAAGATTTAAGAAGTGATTTTTAAATACAGATGCAGTGAAATATTATTTAGTTCAGATGGACATTCACTTGTGGTCAGTGTTGAACTTAAATGATATTGTACATTATATGGAATGATCAAATGTTCCTATCCAATGTTTCAGGTATGCGGCCATTGTTTTATACCAACACCAATATGCAACATTCCTAACAATATGTGATGATATTTTATTATAGTTTATTTTGAATTAGGTTATATTCGTAATGATAAGAGAAAAATATAATTGTTAATTATCTTCTAAATCTGTTCACAATCAATATACATGTTTGTCATGTAGAAGAACTTCCGTTCTAATCCATATTTATACTTAAACTAGTTTTTATGTATGTAAATTTTGAATGAATAAATATGTTTAAACCAAAGACCAGAACACAGCACTCTCTCTCACACGCTAGCCTGGCACCGGCTCTAGCAGCATGCCATTTACGAAATCCCACGACCCAAAAGGACCAGGATCCACAAATGAGCGGATGCAAACTACTAAATCATAAAATAAATCAGTTTTTATCTTGTCCTGAAATCTTACAAATAACATGATAAAACTAATTAGTGACAAAAGCATGGGTTACTTTTTCTCTATTTTGTATATTTGGTCGACTTTCTATATATCTTACAAATATATTACTGTACAAAATTACACGGCATGTATTAACATTCACCCATAATAACGGAAAACTAAAGGCCAGTCTAGCGACTCAAAATACAATTATTAAAATAGTTAGTTAACACATGCCGTTTGTATGTGTATGTATATATTGTATATCATGTAGTTGTCTACGTACCTATGTCTGTTGCAGAGCGGGGAGCTATATGCCATTCTGCTGATTCAAACTACACTGATTTAAATAAATAGGTTTTACTTACATGTTGTTTGTGTGTATGTTATATATATACAACATATTGTATATCATGTAGTTGTCTACGTACCTATGTCTGTTGCAGAGCGGGAAGCTATATGTCAATCTGCTGATTCAATCTTCACTGATTAAAATAAATATGTTTTATTTACATTTTGTTTGTGTGTGTGTGTGTGTTATATACCGGTATAACATATTGTACATCATGTAGTTGTCAACATACCTATGTCTGTCGCATTCAGTGAGAATAGAAGAGTTCCAGGGTCATATGTCTGATATACATTTATCAGGTAACTGGTTTCTTCGAACGTTGGTGCGTTATCATTAACGTCTTCAATGGTCACGCTGATATTTGCCGTTTCTGGTTAACGACAAACTTAACACATGAAATAGCAAATCAATTTCATAATGATATCTTATGATCAGATAATGAGAAGCTTGGCACGTAATCTTCTGAATTAACGCAGACATGGTCTGCTGACTAGGGTGCGTGTTTGATGGTTTGCTAAAAAATGAACATAACAATCGCCATTCAACACGGTTGAAATTTAACACATAAAATAACACATAAAATAACACATAAAAACTCGGAGCATCCGTTAGGAAGTACAGTAAAACATGTCTTCAGCAGCCAGTCAAAGGAAGGAACAAAATTGGCTACTAAAATACAAATGGCTGTTACTGTATTCATATCTATGCAATTATTTAAGTAGAGAAGCGCATACATATTTATTTAGAAGATAGCCAGACCATGTGTCAGTGCACAAAACACAGAGTGATGTGTTCCGTTTGTTCGAATGATTTCACACATAAGGCCCATTTCTTCATGGACGGCCATAAATCTGTGACAGGTTGATATATTTTGACGTTTTGCTATTCGTATAATTTATAATTTGGTTCAGTGATGAAAAATAGCCAAACCAGTTTCAATGATAGCATTTTGTTAGTTTTAAAACAAACATATATGTACTCAAGGACTTATATAGAGAAGGAAAGGGAACTGACCGAGATTTTGTGAACGCTTGCGTATTCGCGCACAATCTCGCAATGTCTTGTTTTTATCTCAAGAACACAAATTAAAATTCTTACATTACAGAATGAAAGTCTAACGAAAACAATACCATTCTCCGAAATTTGTGTTTAAAATTGTTGAAGCACTTTGGCTACAAAATTTGTATACTGCAGCTAAAATAACGACAAATTATGAGAAATTTCTTTCTAACCTCAATATCTTTAATTCAAGATCATTTTGCGTGAACGAAACATGCTTAAATATCTAAGATTACATACAACTTTAAAGTTAATGTACAAGAAACCAGTTGCCTGTGAATTATGAATGATTAATTTGCCAAAAAATAATCATTCGTGTGCTATTTCTTCAACATTTAGTCAGAAGATGCAAGTTTCCTGTCCTTCCATACAAGTCCTTGATATACTCAAGAGATGTGAAAATGCAACAAAAGGTTTAGAGGGGACCTTCATGGACATGAAAAAACTGACATCAAGGCGAGGTTCAAAACTTGTCAGAAGCATCTCATAACATCAACAGACAATACTTACTGTAAGTTGTGGATATATTCACTGGTGCTAAATATGTTGCACCTTCATGTGTTGCATTTTTAAGCGTTCTCTTGAGTGTGCTTGTCGTTTTAAAAAACATGTTTGATAAAATTATTTTCCAAAATGTTGATGTGACCCCTGTTGTCGCTTCTCCTGTGTGCATACTTGTTATGATTATTCTGTGTATTGAGTATGTTGTTATGATTATTCTGTGTATGGAGTATATTGTTATGATTATTCTGTGTATGGATGATTATTCTGTGTATGGAGTATGTTGTTATGATTATTCTGTGTATGGAGTATGTGTTATTATTATTCTGTGTATGGAGTATGTTGTTCCGGATATTCGCTATGTAGTCGTCCAACTATTTAAGTTTATATGAACTTTTTTTGTACTTTTGAATGATACAATCCTCGTTGGACGGACAAAAATACACACACGCACGCACGCACGCACGCACGCACGCACGCACGCACGCACGCACGCACGCACAAACACACACACACACAAACGCACACACGCATGCACGCACGCATATTCATGCGGATGTACCTGTATCTTTGGCCGCGTCTGTACACTGGACGGTGAGATTGACAGCCGAAGGGTGTGTGCTGTCCACGTCATAATTCACGGCGAACTCTATCCAGCCAGTGGTGGCATCAATGTCGAAATATGCACTCTCTGTAGATGCGACGAATGACAGAGTATACGTGTCTCCAGCGTCCTCGTCAGTCACGACGATACCAGTGTCGGTACTCCCTCCCCCACTCTAGGTTACAGAAAAACGAAATCCTGGATACTCAGTATTCACAGATAACCACACCCGCAACAGTACAAACATAATAAATACTAGTACATAGAAACAGTTTAGTTAAACATTTATTTTACATCGAATGTGAAACTATGTCTTACACTATCGACAAATTGATCATGCTCGAAATCTTCCTTGATAGAACTAATACTAAGCGGAATAAAGACAAAGTGTCTTGCTCAAGGACACTACATATAGCCGGGGCGGAGGATCGAACCTACGATTATTGGACTATGTTAATTTCATTCTCAGAACTTTTATTTTCAGGATGCTGAATTCCCCAAACAGTGTCTGACAGTGCCCAGATATTTGTTTTGTGTTTGTTTGAAATTTAGTGTCATTTTTATTCCATCGAGGGCTGGAGTACCGGTTAACCTAACTCCTATTTTCTGGGATACTGGACAGTTAGTTTGATATTCGTTTTACGTCTTTTGGTATTTAAAGGCTTATCTCTTCAAATTGGAGGTTAGGGTAAGGGTTAAGGTTAGATTCATGATGCATATCGAATATCGAAAGACGAATATCAAACTGACTTCAGTCTGCCATACAATGTATCAGTCGTCACGGAGACGGTGGCTGGATGGAGATTCGATCTTACGACAGTCAGACGTGCTCTCGATCGAGCTAACCGGACCAGGTATTTTTTGTAATGTTTTAACGTTGTTATTATTTCTATATTGTTTTATCCTTTCATAAACTTATTTTCATGGTGGTATAGCGTGTTTCAACGTCACAGATAACTAACACAGAAAGCAGAACTTTCTATATATATATATCTATTTTTTTTTATCAATACATATGTACGCTTCTTAACATAGTTCAAACACAGTCCCCATCTCAGATCTTAACAAACACATTTCTACTCAAAACCCAACCATACCAAAACATGTCTTAACATATTCGCAGCTAGAATTCTTAGTCCTATGTACGTTATTGTTGATAGTGTGTCATTTACCAGAAGTTCAAACTAATTAGGACCTCCCAGATTAATGACCAAATGCATGTACCTATATAATACCCCACACAAATATTATATTTAGTTAAAATTTTACATTTTAAACTCAAAAACTGTTATTACTGAGTGACTAAGACTATAATACAAACGTCCGCATCGCATGCGGACCGTCGTGGGTTCGATCCACGTTCAGGTCATACGAAAAATAGTATTAGAAACTTCCTTGCTTTGCGCTCAGTATTAAGAAGATAATTCTAGGTCTGGTCTACCCGTTGCCAGTATAATGTGACTGGGTGGGTTATCATACCACGTGTCTGCGGTAGGCCGAATACTCCAGTGTGACAGCGCTCAGAATAATGCCTCATGCTGACACCGTCGAGATATAACTGAAAAAATGTTGAAAGCGACACTACACCCTATAACAGCGGCAACTAAACTTAACCGTATAACAGCAACTAAACTACACCATATAACAGCAACTTCACTAAACCAACTTACACCGGTCTCGTACATGGTGACGAAGTACTCATTTGCGGAGAAGGTGCATAATTCGTTGACATTAATAACGGTGATTGTCAAAGTATAGGGACCAGTCTCTGCTTTGCCGTCGCTTACCGTGAACGTGACGACGAACGTACTGCAAGTTTCGTAATCGAAATGCTCCGAACTTGCAAGCCTGAATACATTATCTAAATAAAAAGTAAATGTTTTTGTATGTTCGGCAATGTTCATTAGTGATCCAGAATAACGACTATTAAGTTTATGAAATGTTAAAGAATTTAAACATGTACAAATACAATGACACCAATGTAGAAGTTGTATGCTTTGGTCATAGGTTCAAACCGTGCCAATGTAACGTGATTTGTCCTTGAGTTTGGCACCATTCTACAGTTTCACTAAACACTTCAACTCATTTTTTTAAATTATTTACTACAACTTCATTTTGCATGTTATGCTTTACCAGTAAGTATGGATTTGTTCTGATTTCTATTACGTGTGGTCATTTAATATTTTATGGGTTTAAGTAATCTTTTAGAGAACTTGAAGTTTTTGAGTAGAGGAGAATCTCCCCAGATCCGTAAAAGTACTTTTGAATACACCGATTTGTTTTAAAGGACACTTTAACAATACAACGTGTAAAATCTTTACTTGCAAAATATATTGTAGCCTAAAATGTACTTATTTAATTTTTATATAGTGTAATGTGTTTATTCTTTTTATAGATTAGATATTATCAGGACTGTAACCGGAAGTAAAATTATACCGAGTCAATTTGAGGAGTCTGGGAAAAGGAATCAAGCGGGGGCGGGATAGGAATGGGCGAAGGAGAAGAAAGTGGAAGGGGGCCAGGTTGTGTTTTTCAATATAAAATTAGTTTATTCTTTTTTTTTACAAAAAGTAGGTCGTTTTCACTTGGGCCAGCATGTGCCTCGTTGGTGTGTCTCAGTGTAGTTTCTGCCCTATAATGCAATCCTAATGATTGTTTTTTCGTTTGATAGGGGGAATAAATATGAACATTGATTTCCCTTTGATAAGTTAATCACCGATAGCGTTCGCTTTGTGCACGAAATAGTCGTGCCGTTTTGGCGGGAAAGAGTAATTCATCTTTAGTGAGACCGACGAGGCAGACGTGATTCTTTTAGAGCCGAGTTTATCCAGATGTTTTAATAGACTGTATAAATGCTTCATAGATTTACTGGCGTTCTAACAGATGAGCAACAAAATGCAACATTGAAGTTTTGTGTAATATTAACAAGTACTGATGCCAAATAGAAAAGGTCAGTATTGTTTAGATGTACACTGTAAGGAAAATGGCGGTGATTTACTTACATTTGTAGTTATATAAATTGTGATAATATCATATTTAATGAAATTTTAGTCTTTGAATTTTTTCTTTTATTTTTCTTTAATTTTGATGTAACATTGACATGAAAAGTATGTCGGTCGGTTGTATTACTGCTTGTATAAAAAAAAATTGTGTTGTTTTTGCTATCAGAAGGGAAGTGACTATTTCAACAGTTTTTGTATTGACTGGCATTGTAAAATTACGTAATTGACTTACCGGAAATATTGTAATAAAATAAGTCGGTGTGAACAGATGGCGTGACGGAGAATGATATTACTGGTGTGTCCCCAGCATCCGGGTCACTTATACTTGGCACGAAGATGTCTGTCGTCTGGGCGGTATCTTCTGTAAAACTGACCGTGTCCGGTAAATTGTTCATAATTGGGGCAGTGTTCACGTCTGTACACGAAAAGATTTAAAGAGTGGGAGACAGTATGTTATCATTGGAAGATGAAGCAATGGAAAATTTCAGTCTCCACAGCAACGTTATTGATATAGCCTCTTAGACCAGACTGTCATATATCACCATGTGTCTGCGGTAATTATAATGATAATAATAATAATTAAGAAAATGATAATGATGATGATAATGATAATAGTGATAATGATGATGATGATGATGATGATGATGGCGATGGCGATAATGATAATGATAATGATAATGGTAATGCCAATTACAATAATAATAACTTAATAAACTTGAATAAGAATAAAAATGAAATTAAATGAAATGAAAAGAAAATTACCGTGTAATATTTTATGTTAAAATGTCTGATAGAAATGTTTTATCTTTAATTGTAACTGTCATTTACTATTGTTTAGAATATATTGTCTTGTACCCCTGTTGTATTTTTTTCTTTTTATTTGAATTAAAATCCTCAAGTCTATGTTTTTATGCAGATACCTCCTTCAATTAAAAAGCTTATGAATAATTAAATAACAATAATAAACAAATCCCATAAACAAACCGTTAATCTGATAAATGATGATGTAGTTATTCAGGCACCACTATTTAAATATCAACATTGTTGAAATATATGACGAGTGATGATACACAAAAATGTTAAACGTTCTTTATTTTTACAAGTTGATATTTATACGACTTTCCGCCATAAAACATACGTACTTGTGAGAACAATTGTAAGTGTCTCGGTGGTAGTTGCCTTTGAATCACTGACGGTTACTGTTAGGTAGTACGCGTTATCTACTGCATAAGTCAGGTCCTTCGACACGGTTATCTCCCCTGTAACTGGATAGTATATTGTGTATATAGAAAACGTACAATTATATAATTACATACATGTAATCTATGTACCCTGGTTACATATATGTGCTATTGGGTCTGCGTAAATTACATAGGCTAGAAGGGTTTTGTTCTTTTGTAAAATACTATTACAATAAGTAATTCAGATAATAGTGAAATATTGATTGAATATATCCTATTGTTCAGGGGTACTTTATATTATATAAGTCTAAGTAAAAAAATATTTGGTTAAATATTGAGGAATGACAAATCAACAATAAGGCTGAATAAAATTTGCATATTTTATAACAATTAATGCATTAATTGAAATTGACCACAATGTCAAAATTTCAAAGAGAAACATGAATTTTGTTTATAATAGTGCTGACGTTAAAAACTTGTGTATTTGTATTTTTATTTACTATTTCAGTTACCTGAATCAATAGTAAAAAGGTCTGGTGTGAGAGGATATGACGTCATGGAGAAAGTTAGTGAAGTACTATCTGTATCGGACGCTGATACGGTGAGGGCTGATGTCCCGACGGCAGAAGCACTGGCATCTAGAGTTGGGTTGACGGATACTGTTTGCGTCAAAGAAACATAACTTTATCATAAATAAATCACAACAACATGCCCTTGTATTGGATCGGTCTATATCCGTTGATTGTTGCCTACGTCGTCCGTGGACATTATTTTCTAATTTTTATATGCATTTTAAACGCCAACTATACCCTTAGACTTATTTATTTCTCCTATAACTCCATTCAACGAAAGGTCTTCATAAAAATCACAACTCTTTTCTCAACCTCACAACAATCATGAATACTTTCCTAAACTCCCAAACTTGTATTTCACATGTAGGTCTTTAATCATCAGGAATATAAAAAATCACACACACAAAACAAATGTAATAAACACTCACAAACATTCAAAGAAAACATGATATAAAGTCACCGAAGTAGATGTTTACAACTACGCAGTTAAATTAAGATACCGAAACTGGATTTTAAGATGTAAGCCTTACATTGATTTGTGTTCTTTATTCCGCAGTAAATAAAAAGAAAGTTTGCATGCTTGTCATTCATAGAGAAACCCAAAATGAAAGAAGTGAAACTTACATTTTACTGTTTGTCAACCTCTGCACTACCAAAATATGATGAAAAAAGTAGAGGCAATGTGCCATCCAAGCTATTTTTTCTGCTCAGTGTGTACACTATTGACAAAGTGATAGTAGATATCCGAAATCATGTAATCATACCCCAAATTTTATGCATCAATTTTTTGTTCTAAATTCACAATTCAAATATGATATTGCTTTCAAAATGTTCAAAATACATCAATAATGTCGTTCAAATAAAGATTTGAGCAGTAAATTAAGGAAAATGCATTTTTAAAGAAGAAGAAACAAGGATTATCTATAACCGACATTGTCCAACTACCCCACGTAAGCATTTTCTGTTTCCAATGGTGTTAATATGCCTTAAGTATTACCTGGCAAGTTATCGAAGGTTGGTGCCTCGTTTGGAGTTACTAAAACTGTGAGAACTGTAGTTGAAGATCCGAAGTTGTCCGCACATCTCAGTGTTATTTCATACAATGATACCAAACTGTACATCAGATTTGGATCATCAAGTAAATACACATTGTAAACTAAAAAATAAAGTGAATCAATGTTTGTTATTTTAAACTTAAATATATTTAAACAACCAAACTCTTACAAACCAGAAAACACAGCAAAGATAACACACACTTCCCAAAAGCTCACCAAAATACAGTAGACCTAACTTGTGTTATTGTTAAATTAACATATAACGGTCTTATAAATCTTAAAACTATAAAGAATACAGATGGATTCTGTATAAACACCAGTAGCACCAATATAGCGAACTAAATCACGAATTATCTACCGTTCTACCGAATATGGCAGTATACCGAAAGACTGGATGTACAGCAAGCTAGCATTAGGAACTAGAGGCATAGAACGCTCCGACAATCCGGTACAAAATGTTTGTAAAAGGGACACAAGGGTATCCAATATTGACACCGATTCCTGGGAGACTGTTTCTGATAACAGAACCCTGTGGAAACAGAAAATACAGTTAGTACTCAATAGCAGTGAACTAGCCATACAAACATCTGCGGACCAAAAGAGGGCCATAAGAAAGGCGAGCCGCCAACGTATCTAACCAGTTACATACAATCCAACAGTACTGGCGTGTCTAACCTGTGTCTTTCCTGGCTGCAGCAGATCATGGAGATCGCATATCGGATTGTACAGTGATATATAAGAAGTTGCATTACCTCTACAGGCGCTACTCCATAGTCTGCAATGAGACTGACTGATGTCAATAAGTATACAGTATAGATAATTATTCAAATGCGGATTATTCTCGATGAATTGATAACATGTTAATTCAGTGAATGCTTTGGTAGGTAGATACATAATTATCACATACCTGATGAAGTCTCCCATACACCGAACACCCCTGTTGACACTGGGGATGTCTGCTCTATGTTGCACGCAATTGCATCCCCTTCGGTGTCCGTCACTGTGATAGTGTACAGAAGTCGCAGTGTCTCCTCGTTCTCATCAACGCTGATGGTCGTCGTCGGCACAGTCAATGTCGGCGGCTCGTTAGGGACTATATCTATCTGTAACGGCAATATAACCTCGTTTCGAGGTATTGTCTCATAACAGTACTGGGTATTTCCACTCTTTTATTATGAGCTTCTCAAGAAAAGCTTATCAATATCAAAACATCTGTCTAATATAATCTAAATTGGTTTGAACAGGAAATGGTATAAGTCGTATATTGTACTTGAAGATGTAGGTTGTTTAATGTACCTGAAGATTTGTACCTGAAGATGTAAGTCGTAAAATGTACCTGAAGATGTAGGTCGTAAAATGTACCTGAAGATGTAAGTCGTATATTGTACTTGAAGATGTAAGTCGTATATTGTACTTGAAGATTTTTACCCGAAGATGTTAGTCGTATATTGTACCTGAAGATGTAGGTCGTAAAATGTACCTGGAGATGTAAGTCGTATATTGCACGTTAAGATGTAAGTCGTATAATGTACCTGAAGATTTTTACCCGAAGATGTTAGTCGTATATTGTACCTGAAGATGTAGGTCGTAAAATGTACCTGGAGATGTAAGTCGTATATTGCACGTTAAGATGTAAGTCGTATATTGTACCTGAAGATGTAAGTCGTATATTGTACCTTAAGATGTAAGTCGTATATGAAGATGTAAGTCGTATATTGTACCTGAAGATTTGTACCTGAAGATGTAAGTCGTATATTGTACCTGAAGATTTGTACCTGAAAATGTAAGTCGTATATTGTACCTGGAGATGTAAGTCGTATATTGTATATGAATAGCTGTGCCTGAACATGTAAATCGTATATTGTACCTGAATATCTGTACCAGAGGATGTAAGTCGTATATTGTACCTGAAGATGTAAGTCGTATATTGTACCTGAAGATTTGTACCTGAAAATGTAAGTCGTATATTGTACCTGGAGATGTAAGTCGTATATTGTATATGAATAGCTGTGCCTGAACATGTAAATCGCATATTGTACCTGAATATCTGTACCAGAGGATGTAAGTCGTATATTGTACCTGAAGATGTAAGTCGTATATTGTATATGAATATTTGTACCTGGAGATGTAAGTCGTATATTGTGCCTGAATATGTAAGTCGTATACTGTACCTAAAGATGTAAGTCGTATACTGTACCTGAAGATGTAAGCCGTTAACTGTACCTGAATATTTTCTGTCGTCGTTTCAGCTCCACTGTCCTCGCAGGTTACAACAAGTGTATATGATGCTGCTGTGTCGTGCTCCAAGCCGGCTCCCGCCACCAAATACAGATCGAATACTGCGGGAAAAGAAAACATTAGTTTACAAAGCATATGTTAGAAGAAACATGGTGTTGATCTTCTTTCTCGTTCCTGGAGCGATTTCATTGGTTGGGTAATTAGGTCAACATCTACTGGCGCCCATAGCGTTCTATGTAAAAAGAATGTTTTATTTTTAAAAATCTGATCGATTTTATTGGCTGAGAATGTCATATCTATTGATAGTGACTTTTTCCATATTAAAGGTCCATTGAGCCGGGTGCCTTATTTTTCGCAATGCATACGTTATTGTTTTGTTATGCACATGTCACTTTAATATATATTTCCTGTTTACGAGGGATCGATCCTCTCTATACTACTTCATTACTGACACAGCGGCAGAAATGTGACTTCCAGTCCACCCCATCACTGACACAGCGGCAGAAATGTGACATCAAGTTTACTCCATTACTGACACAGCGGCAGAAATGTGACATCCAGTTTACCCCATTACTGACACAGCGGCAGAAAGGTGACCTCCATTTACCCCATTACTGACACAGCGGAAGAAATGTGACCTCCAGTTTACCCCATTACTGACACAACGGCAGAAATGTGACCTCCAGTTTACCCAATCACTGACACAGGGACAGAAATTTGACATCCAGTTTACCCCATTACTGAAAAAGCGGCAGAAATGTGACATCCAGTTTACGCCATCACTGACATAGCGGCAGAAATGTGACCTCCAGTTTACCCAATCACTGACACAGCGGCAGAAATATGACCTCCAGTTTACCCCATCACTGACACAGCGGCAGAAATGTGACCTCCAGTTTACCCAAACACTGACACAGCGGCAGAAATGTGACATCCAGTTTACGCCATCACTGACATAGCGGCAGAAATGTGACCTCCAGTTTACCCAATCACTGACACAGCGGCAGAAATATGACCTCCAGTTTACCCCATTACTGACACAGTGGCAGAAATGTGACCTCCAGTTTACCCTATTACTAACACAGCGGCAGAAATGTTAACTCCAGTTTACCCAATTACTGACACAGCGGCAGAAATGTAACCTCCAGTTTACCACATTACTGAAACAGCGGCAGAAATGTGACCTCCAGTATACCACATTACTGACACAGCGGCAGAAATGTGACCTCCAGTTTACCCCATTACTGATACAGCGGCAGAAATGTGACCTCCAATTTACCCCATTACTGACACATCGGCAGAAATGTAACCTCCAGTTTACCTGATTACTGACAAAGCGGCAGAAATGTAACATCAAGTTTACTTCATTACTGACACAGGGACAGAAATGCAACCTCCAGTTTACCACATAACTGACAAAGGGACAGAAATGTAGCCTCCAGTTTACCCCATTACTGACAAAGCGGCAGAAATGTAACATCAAGTTTACATCATTACTGACGCAGGGACAGAAATACAGCCTCCAGTTTACCACATTACTGACACAGTGGCAGAAATGTGACCTCCAGTTTACCCCATTTCTTACACAGGGAGACAGAAATTTAACCTCCAGTTAACCATATAACTGACACAGTGGCAGAAATGTAACAGCCAAATTACCCCATCACTGACACAGGGACAGAAAAGTGACCTCCAGTTTACCACATTACTGACACAGTGGCAGAAATGTGACCTCCAGTTTACCCCATTACTGACACAATGGCAGAAATGTGACCTCCAGTTTACCCCATCACTGACACAGGGACAGAAAAGTGACCTCCAGTTTACCCCATCACTGACACAGGGACAGAAAAGTGACCTCCAGTTTACCCCATTACTAACACAGCGGCAGAAATGTGACCTCCAGTTTACCCCATTACTGACACAGGGACAGAAATGTAACCTCCAGTTGACCCCATTTCTGACACAGGGACAGAAATGTGACCTCCAGTTTACCACATTACTGACACAGGGACAGAAATGTGACCTCCAGTTTACCCCATTACTGACACAGTGGCAGAAATGTAACCTCCAGTTTACCCCATTACTGAGACAGCGGCAGAAATGTGACCTCCAGTTTACCCCATTACAGACACAGCGGCAGAAATGTGACCTCCAGTTTACCCCATTACAGACACAGTGGCAGAAATGTGACCTCCAGTTTACCACATTACTGACACAGCGGTGAAATGTGACCTCCAGTTTACCCCATTACTGACAAAGCGGCAGAAATGTAACATCAAGTTTACCTCATTACTGACACAGGGACAGAAATGCAACCTCCAGTTTACCACATTACTGACACAGTGGCAGAAATGTGATCTCCAGTTTACCCCATTACTGACATAGCGGCAGAAATGTGACCTCAAGTTTACCCAATTACTGACACAGGGACAGAAATGTAACCTCCAGTTGACCCCATTTCTGACACAGGGACAGAAATGTGACCTCCAGTTTACCACATTACTGACACAGGGACAGAAATGTGACCTCCAGTTTACCCCATTACTGACACAGTGGCAGAAATGTAACCTCCAGTTTATCCCATTACTGAGACAGCGGCAGAAATGTGACCTCCAGTTTACCCCATTACAGACACAGTGGCAGAAATGTGACCTCCAGTTTACCCCATTACAGACACAGTGGCAGAAATGTGACCTCCAGTTTACCACATTACTGACACAGCGGCAGAAATGTGACCTCCAGTTTACCCCATTACTGACAAAGCGGCAGAAATGTAACATCAAGTTTACCTCATTACTGACACAGGGACAGAAATGCAACCTCCAGTTTACCACATTACTGACACAGTGGCAGAAATGTGATCTCCAGTTTACCCCATTAATGACACAGCGGCAGAAATGTGACCTCCAGTTTACCCCATTACTAACACAGCGGCAGAAATGTGATCTCCAGTTTACCCCATTACTGACACAGCGGCAGAAATGTGACCTCCAGTTAACCCCATTACTAACACAGCGGCAGAAATGTGACCTCCAGTTAACCCCATTTCTGACACAGCGGCAGAAATGTAACCTCCAGTTAACCTCATTACTAACACAGCGGCAGAAATATAACCTCCAGTTTACCCCATTACTGACACAGTGGCAGAAATGTGACCTCCAGTTTACCACATTACTGACACAGCGGCAGAAATGTGACCTCCAGTTAACCTCATTACTAACACAGCGGCAGAAATATAACCTCCAGTTTACCACATTACTGACACAGTGGCAGAAATGTGACCTCCAGTTTACCACATTACTGACACAGCGGCAGAAATGTGACCTCCAGTTAACCCAATCACTAACACAGCGGCAGAAATGTGACTTCCAGTTTACCCCATTACTAACACAGCGGCAGAAATATAACCTCCAGTTAACCCCATTTCTGACACAGCGGCAGAAATGTGGCCTCTTGTTTATCTCAATACTGAGCCAGCGGCAGAAAGGTGACCTCCAGTTAACCCCATTTCTGACACAGCGGCAGAAATGTGACCTCCAGTTAACCCCATTTCTGACACAGCGGCAGAAATATAACCTCCAGTTAACCCCATTTCTGACACAGCGGCAGAAATGTGGCCTCTTGTTTATCTCAATACTGAGCCAGCGGCAGAAATGTGACCTCCAGTTTACCCCATTACTAACACAGCGGCAGAAATTTAACCTCCAGTTTACCCCATTTCTAACACACCTTTACAGTTACAGTGTTTTGGTGATAATTTCGCATTTTAGCACCTTTTTAGAAGTAACAAATTAGAAAACTATTGATATAAATATTTTAACACCCATGGACAATTCAAGTTCTGTTTATATCTTTCTACAGTTTATTTCTACGATGTGTAGTTAAATGTTTTTGGTTAAAATGCCTTGTTTGTTAAAATACTAACATTTTTGTTTTCAACCCGTAATTGTTTTAATTCAGAAGAAAAATATCAATAAATATAAACAGTCAACACCTTTATCAACCTTACTTTTGTACCAAACTTATAAAAATCAGACAAAGGTAAAAACTTGTTAAAGAAATGATAAATTTGTCACCCAAAATATCAGCCGTGTATAATGAATTGTCAGCCTGCAGAGTCACTGAATTTACGACATAACTACTGAGTTATATGATATATGTTCGTCATTTATTTGAGTGAATTATATTCTGTGCACCTCCGTATTTTTTTTGTTCTCAAAATTTGTTTTTTGTTATTTTTTTCCTTTCATATTGTAAAGACACCATTAAACGAATTCAATATTGTTCAATATAGCGCTCTGTTCAATTATGACATATAGGAGCGAATCCAGGATTTCAGTTTAGAGAGGGCGAACTTAGGAAGCGCAACACAAAATCTGAACGGACAAGAGGGGAGGGGGCGTACTCCGCCATTTTTAAAGTGTAAATCCGCCATTGACATATAAATAGGCGTCTACGCGATCATAGCCGTACCGTTTATAATACTAACATGCCCCATCCAAAATAGCAAGACATTTGCATTTTCATACAACTGTAATGTGAGTAGGAGCCATCATAAATAGACACAATAGACGTAATAAACTGTAGATCTCCCAGAGAATGGGGTCAACATTCCACAATGACACAGATAAGTTTGAAAAGGTGAAATATGTCGCCAGTCATTAACATTATTAAAAAGTTATAAATATGCCTATTAAAGCGTTGGAGCGTTTCCATGATTCGTTGTGGGAAGAGGTGGGTGGGGCAAGTGCATTCTTATGAGTAGTTTTTAGGATGAAGTGTGATTGCTTTTTACTCCAATAGTTTGTGACGATTTTTAAGAAATGGCTATATTTTGAAATTAGTTGTTTTGTTTTTTTTTACTTTTATTTACTTCAATATTGTGTGACTTTTATACGTTTTTATTAAAACATACACACAAAAAAACTTAAGACCAAAAACTATTATATTTATTAAAAATGTCGAGCCTCCATCGAGATTCAAACCCGGTACCCGCTTATTTACTGTGACCCAGAACGTGAGTGGGGTTGTAGCGGTGGGGTGGGTGGGTGATTAGTGTGTGTGTGTGTGTGTGTGTGTGTGTGTGGTAAGTATTGTGATTTATTCGAATGGGTGATATAACTTATTGTAGTAATTCTGAGCATGACTGTAAAGTAAGAAGGTAGTTCGCAGTTGGTAGTTGGGGATTCGAATAACCAACTACCGACAAGCTGCCAGTTGGGGATTCGGATTCGTTATTATAATTACTATTTCATTTACATATTTTACTCGTGTTAATATGTTTAAAAATATAATCAATAATAAATGTATGTAAATTAATATAAAATCTGAATCCCCAACTGGCAGCTGGTTTGTAGTTGGCGATTCGCGGCGAATTCCCAACTGGACATTTTGAATCGCCGTCTGGTGAGTATACTCATGGTATTGAAGGAACAGTGCGGGAACGGTGTTTATTTATTGTTATGAACTATTTTTCTATGGAATTGATTTGTTTTCAAAAACAAATATCGATTTGAAAAAAAAAACGAATCCCAAATTTGCCATTTTCAATCACCGTCTTGTAAGTATATTCGTTTTATTGAAGAACCAAACCACCATTGGTGTTATTATTATCATAAATCTGTTTTCTTTATTGAATTGATATGTTAAAATAATAAAACAGCGATTTAAAAAAAAAAATCTGAATCCCCAACTGGCAGCTGGTTGGTAGTTGACGATTCGGGGCGAATCCCCATCTGGACATTTTGAATCACCGTCTGGTGAGTATACTCGTTATATTGAAGAACCAACACGGCAAAAGTGTGTTTTTTATTATTATAAACTTATTTTTTATCGAATTGAATTGTTAAAAGAAATAAAACAACGATTTAAAAAAAATCCGAGTCCCCAACTGGCAACTGGTTGAATCGCCTCCTGGTGAATATACTCATGGTATTGAAGGAACAGCACGGTAACGGTGTTTATTTATTGTTATTAACTGTTTTTCTATGGAATTGATTTGTTTTCAAAAACAAATATCGATTTGAGAAAAAAAAAACGAATCCCAAATTTGCCATTTTGAATCACCGTCTTGTGAGTATATTCGTTTTATTTAAGAACCAAACCCCCATTGGTATTATTATCATCCTAAACTTGTTTTCTTTATTGAATTGATATGTTAAAATAATAAAACAGGGATTTAAAAAAAAAATCAGAATTCCCAACTGGCAGCTGGTTGGTAGTTGGCGATTCGCGGCGAATCCCCAACTGGACATTTTGAATCACCGTCTGGTGAGTATACTCGTTATACTGAAGAAGCAACCCGGCAAAAGTGTGTTTTTTATTATTATAAACTTATTTTTTATCGAATTGATTTGTTAAAAAAATAAAACAACGATTTAAAAAAAATCCGAATCCCCAATTGGCAGCTGGTTGGTAGTTGGCGATTCGCCGCGAATCCCCAACTGGAAATTTTGAATCGCCTCCAGGTGGATATACTCATGGTATTGAAGGAACAGCACGGAAACGGTGTTTATTTATTGTTATGAACTGTTTTTCTATAGAATCCATTTGTTTTCGAAAGCAAATATCGATTTGAAAACAATACGAATCCCAAATTGGCAATTTTGAATCACCGTCTTGTGAGTATATTCGTATTATTGAAGAACCAAACCACCATTGGTGTTATTATTATCCTAAACCTGTTTCCTTTATTGAATTGATATGTTAAAATAATAAAACAGGGATTTAAAAAAAAATCTGAATCCCCAACTGGCAGCTGGTTTGTAGTTGGCGATTCGCGGAGAATCCCCAACTGGACATTTTGAATCACCGTCTGGTGAGTATACTCGTTATATTGAAGAAGCAACCCGGCAAAAGTGTGTTTTTTATTATTATAAACATTTTTTTATCGAATTGATTTGTTAAAAAAATAAAACAACGATTTAAAAAAAAAATCCGAATCCCCAACTGGCAGCTGGTTGGTAGTTGGCGATTCGCCGCGAATCCCCAACTGGAAATTTTGAATCGCCTCCTGGTGGATATACTCATGGTATTGAAGGAACAGCACGGAAACGGTGTTTATCTATTGTTAAGAACTGTTTTTCTATAGAATCCATTTGTTTTCGAAAGCAAATATCGATTTGAAAACAATACAAATCCCAAATTGGCAATTTTGAATCACCGTCTTGTGAGTATATTCGTTTTATATGTAAATGAAATAGTTATTTTAATAACGAATCCGAATCCCCAACTGGCAGCTGGTCGGTAGTTGGTTATTCGAATCCCCAACTACCAACTGCGAACTACCTACTAACTTTACAATCGTATTCTGAGCTCTATGTTCTACAATTATATTTTTTTATTTATTTATTTTATTTAAGTCTCATCATTGTTGATACACAGTATATACATAAAATCAAATAAAACATTCTTTACATTTAACAAATAATCATGCCACATATGTATATAAATGCCGTGATGAAAGGCGGAAACCGTGCAGCAGATAAGTTCTGCCTCTTTGACAATGGCGACATTGAAACAGAGAGTGTGTGTAAGGGGCGTATTTGCGGGAGGTGGGTGTTAGGAGAGTTGATTTTATTTATACACAATACATTGAAATATTAGATGTTTCATTATTAAATTGAATATTAATTTAAATTAAAAAACATGCGTGTATAATAGTTTATATTACCCTGTATTCTTTTTTTTTTGTTCGAA
Organism: Panopea generosa; assembly: GCA_029582155.1. Lineage (NCBI taxonomy): Eukaryota > Metazoa > Mollusca > Bivalvia > Adapedonta > Hiatellidae > Panopea > Panopea generosa. The sequence goes on along the minus strand of CM055895.1, from coordinate 38,369,813 downwards.
TAGATTGTTTATTTGCAAGATATATAAATTATGTTTTACAATGACCTTTTTAACACAACACCCAGTATCTTATATCAAATACGAATATATATGTGTTGATGAATGATAAGTGTCTTTAATTGCATAGTTTAACCTTCAAATGTGTTCAAACGTGAACATTTACGCTATTTTTTAATTAATTATTTCAATTAATGTTCATTAGAGCGTGACTTTAATTAAGATTAATTGTATTTTCCCATTCGGATAACGTTATTTTCTTTTATAAATGGTGACATTTGCACTTACCTATGTTTTGATCTCCAAAGTGATGTTAATACATAAAAATATAGAGAGATACATATAAAGTAGGGTTTTATTGAAAGGAAAAGCTGTCACTGCAGTGAGTTATGCTGTCTCCATAATATACCTCTATTCTTAACTTAATGTATTTAAAACTCATTATCTCTCGTTCTTCCTTCAAGTCAATGTATTACAGTGGAACGGTTTGGAATATTCAGTTCCATGTTATGGAGAGAGAGAGAGAGAAAGAGATAGAGAGAGAGAGAGAGAAAGAAAGAGAGAAAGAGAGAGAAAGAGAGAGAGAGAGTATAAAGCTATGCGAATACTAAATTGTTGATCAAGTGACTTAACAGAGAGAGAGAGAGAGAGAGATAGAGAGAGAGAGAGAGAGAGAGAGAGAGAGAGAGAGAGAGAGAGAGAGAGAGAGAGAGAGGGGGGGGGAGGACTAATTATAATCATGGAAAGAAACTGACTTGTGTATAGATTGTGTTCAATCTGAACATATACAACAGTGCAGTGAAATTTAACATATTTCTCTCCTTTGTCCCCTCCCATTTCCACGCAGCACAATTTCCTATACCCGCCCCTGACAACGGTCAGTTCAGTATGTTATACGACCATGTTATGGAAGAAGGGTTATTATGGAGAAACACTGACTTGTATACATATTGAATTCTAGCTGAATATATAAATAACAGGGCAGCAAAATAATTCTCTCTTTTTTTTTTTTTTACTTCGATTGTGAACCAAGTTATTATAACTTATGGAAATCGAAGTATTCCTGGATATAACCATTATTAAGCATATTTAGATAACGTGTCTTGCTCAAGGACACTACACATAGCCTTGTATGAGAATCGAACCCACGACCCTTCGATCCTGGGTCCGATGTTTTACCACTGGACCATGCGCTCCGGTAAGGAGACTCAATTTACCTGTAGCATCTGCGGTTCTCTGTACGAGGTCGAATTCTCCGTTGTCGCCGGTGTGAGTACAAACTGTAATGACTCCACCGTCGGGGTCGGTGACGGTAAACGTGTCCAGTAACGTTTGTACCAACGTGTCTTCATTTACATTAATGGGCACGCCGACGTCGGTAAATACCGGCACCTGATGTAATATTAAACAATGAAAATGTGTGGTATGTTTAATTATAGTTCATGAAAACAAATAAAACATCTTTTTAAATATTTAGAGTACCCAGTATACAAGTTATTTATTCGTATTAGCTTACAAAAAGCGAGCTATGTTATATATTGCAACGACCGGCATTGTTTTTTTCCCACAGTTTTTAACTTCTGACGACATAGTGCAAAACGATTGATTATTTAAAAATAATGGACATAAACAATCTCTTTGTGGTAAAACTTTAAAAGCAAGCATTTCTTTTAACTTCCAATTTATATAAGACAATTCGGAATTAATTTAAAAAATCTGTATAATTATTAAAGACTTTTGTTTTATTTATCCTAAGCTATGGGAATTACATTTTAGTATTCCCCAAGTCTTAGGACGAAGCCTTTTTTAATTTAAATTTTGAAATTTATACTAGTTGTTACACTTTATAACGAGCATTGCAGGTGTTTATATAAATCTAGGCAACTATTCCGTTTTGTATAAATGAATATTTAGATAATTAAATCCTAAATCAGGCCATAAACAATCAAATCAAATTTTACTGGCATACATTTGCTTTGGTGTATGGTCTGTATATGTATATGCAGTTCTTACCCAACTTTCGATATCAGCGTCGCGTGAAAATCCGATAATATCTAGATATACAAACACAGTAGGGCGACTTTAGTTTAATCTTAATGAATCAATAACTATTTAAAATATCAAATTTGTACTTAGAATACGATGTTGTTTAAAATGTTTCCTACAAGTTGGTTATTGTTTTCATAATTAAACATTTATTAAATGTTTGTCTTTTTTTTAATATAAGACAAGTTAACAAATTAGTTAACACATATTTTACTTGATTTGATAGAATACTCGGAGTATCTGAGTAATATAAGTTATGATTGTTTGTCATGAATGATATTTTTGATACATTATATGGATGTTGATATATGATGACACATAGATATTTGAATATTTTAAATGTTCCAAATGCACAATAACATTGCCAGTTGTATAGTTATATAATTACGAGAAAAGGTTTAAATAAATAAGATATTTCTACATTAGGGGCATTCAGTTAACAGTTGTGAATTCAGCATGTTTTGTCAGGCACCTCGTTTTACCATTTTTGGGGTCGAATACAGGAGCGTAATTGTATAATAAACGATCTTATTTTTTTGTTGCGGTTCATTTTAACATATAACCCGCACTCATATTTAAGTTAAATATTCTTATATATGATAAGCTTATTTTGATTTTCATATCATTTGTCCATTTGACATAAAATGCAAGTCACTGGCCTATCGTAATCTGTCTGTTGAAGCACGTATTATATATATAGGAGAGTGTCCATTTAGTGACGTTTTAACAAGATAGAACCCAAACATATATTATACAAAATTAAGACAACCTGACTAGGTAGAAAATTAGATTGATAATTAAACATCAGGTCCTATGCACCGATGTAGGAATGTCTGTAGCATTGACAGTCACATGATGGTGCACATTTTGATATCTTAATTAAGGAACCCACGTCGCGTTAAACGATTAACGGGGAGAGGTGGGGGGGGGGGGGGGGGGAGGGGGGTCGTTGGGTATAAATATTTATATATAGATGCACAAAATATTTTATATTTTTAAAAATTATATAGGTCTATATAAATATCTATTCGGTTTTGTTTCTGGATGACCGAGTCTCATTCATAAGTAAACTCAACAAGTTTCGGCGCGTCCACAATTTGTTTCCCTCCTTTACCCCGTTTAACCAAGTCTCTCTAGTAGGGATTTCCCGCACTTCGGCTGCATAATTAACATGTGTTTCCCTGCGTCTCGAAGCGGCTCTGTTTCTCTGTGTCTCGAAGCGGCTCTGTCATACTGGCGGGGATTTCTCGCACTTCGGCTTCATAATTAACATGTGTTTCTCTGCGTCTCGAAACGGCTCTGTCATACTGTCGGGGAATTCCCGCACTTCGGCTGCATAATTAACATGTGTTTCTCTGTGTCTCGAAGCGGCTCTGTCATACTGGCGGGGATTTCCCTCATTTCGGCTTCATAATTAACATGTGTTTCCCTGCGTCTCGAAGCAGCTGAGTCATACTGGCGGGGATTTCCCTCACTTCGGCTTCATAATTAACAAGTGTTTCCCTGCGTCTCGAAACGGCTCTGTCATAATGGTAGGGATTTCTCGCACTTCGGCTGCATAATTAACATGTGTTTCTCTGTGTCTCCAAGCGGCTCTGTCATACTGGCGGGGATTTCCCTCACTTCGGCTTCATAATTAACAAGTGTTTCCCTGCGTTTCGAAGCGGCTCTGTCATACTGGTAGGGATTTCCAGCACTTCGGCTTCATAATTAACAAGTGTTTCCCTGAGTCTCGGAGCAGCTCTGTCATACTGGCGGGGATTTCCCGCATTTCCGCTGTATAATTAACATGTGTTTCCCTGCGTCTCGAAGCGGCTCTGTCATACTGGTAGGGATTTCCCGCATTTCGGCTTCATAATTAACAAGTGTTTCCCTGCGTTTCGAAGCGGCTCTGTCATACTGGTAGGGATTTCCCGCACTTCGGCTTCATAATTAACAAGTGTTTCCCTGCGTCTCGAAGCGGCTCTGTCATACTGGCGGGGATTTCCCGCACTTCCGCTGTATAATTAACATGTGTTTCCCTGCGTCTCGAAGCGGCTCTGTCATACTGGAAGGGATTTCCCGCATTTCGGCTTCATAATTAACAAGTGTTTCCCTGCGTTTCGAAGCGGCTCTGTCATACTGGTAGGGATTTCCCGCACTTCGGTTTCATAATTAACAAGTGTTTCCTGCGTCTCGAAGCGGCTCTGTCATACTGGTAGGGATTTCCCGCACTTCGGCTTCATAATTAACAAGTGTTTCCCTGCGTCTCGAAGCGGCTCTGTCATACTGGTAGGGATTTCCCGCACTTCGGCTTCATAATTAACATGTGTTTCCCTGCGTCTCGAAGCGGCTCTGTCATACTGGCGGGGATTTCCCTCACTTCGGCTGCATAATTAACATGTGTTTCCCTGCGTCTCGAAGCGGCTCTGTCATACTGGTAGGGATTTCCCGCACTTCGGCTTCATAATTAACAAGTGTTTCCCTGCGTCTCGAAGCGGCTCTGTCATACTGGTAGGGATTTCCCGCACTTCGGCTTCATAATTAACATGTGTTTCCCTGCGTCTCGAAGCGGCTCTGTCATACTGGCGGGGATTTCCCTCACTTCGGCTGCATAATTAACATGTGTTTCCCTGCGTCTCGAAGCGGCTCTGTCATACTGGCGGGGATTTCCCGCACTTCGGCTGCATAATTAACAAGTGTTTCTCTGCGTCTCGAAGCGACTGAGTCATACTGGCGGGGATTTCCCTCACTTCGGCTGCATAATTAACATGTGTTTCTCTGCGTCTCAAAGCGGCTCTGTCATACTGGTAGGGATTTCTCGCACTTTGGCTGCATAATTAACATGTGTTTCCCTGCGTCTCGAAGCGGCTGTCATACTGGCGGGGATTTCCCGCACTTCGGCTGCATAAATAACATGTGTTTCTTTGCGTCTCGAAGCGTCTCTGTCATACTGTCGGGGATTTCTCGCACTTCGGCTTCATAATTAACATGTGTTTCTCTGTGTCTGGAAGCGGCTCTGTCATACTGTCGGGGAATTCCCGCACTTCGGCTGCATTATTAACATGTGTTTCTCTGCGTCTCAAAGCGGCTCTGTCATACTGGTAGGGATTTCTCGCACTTCGGCTGCATAATTAACATGTGATTCCCTGCGTCTCGAAGCGACTCTGTCATTCTGGGTTGGGATTTCCCACGTTTCCGTATAACTATATTAAACTGGTGAAGTTTCCCCGTGACTCTAAATAAATAGTCTAGTTTTTCGAATACGCATTATTGCAATAACATATTTTTCGACATCTATTTATATAGGTATAATGTTCCATTGTAATCACCAGCAAACGAATCAATTCATATTGATTTTATAAAATAATTGCAAAAAAATATTAAAAGATGTCGACTTACAGTTGTTTGGATAGCACGCAGTTTCAAAAACAACAAAAAATATTAATAGATGTCGACTTACCATTGTTTAGATAGAACGCAGTTTCAAAAACAACAAAAAAATATATATATGTCGACTTACAGTTGTTTGGATAGCACGCAGTTTCAAAAACAACAACAATATTGATAGATGTCACTTTACAGTTGTTTGGATAGCACGCAGTTTCAAAAACAATAAAAATATTAATAGATGTCAACTTTCAGTTGTTTGGATAGCACGCAGTTTCAAAAACAACAACAAATATTAATAGATGTCAACTTACCGTTGTTTGGATAGCACGCAGTTTCAAAAACAAAACAAATATATTCCATACATTTACAGCAAATAATCTCATGTTTGAAATTAAACCAGAAAAATAACAACGTTTAATGCTTTTACATCCACTATTCAATATAAATTGTTAAATAGAGATAAATATAAACTGTGTAAAACTTTGATAATCTCACATGGTTAAACACAGAATAAACTTTTTCTAAAACATTTATAATATCAGATATACAACAAAACAAACTCCCCGATGTCCATATTTAATACACGTGCCGAGAATGGCATTAAAATGGCGGATTAAACGCTTTTTTCTTTTTTATTTGTTATTTTCCGCCGTATCTTAAAGGAAAAATCACGTCATTAAAAATCACGTTAGAAAATTGTGTAGAGTGAACAATATCATTTCATTTTAAGTATCGATACAACGTGTTAATATTAATCAAATATAATACTTTCTAATACTTGTAATGATTTTGTTGATCTAATTTGTTACTTTGATGTCCATTCCGTTTTTACATTCTGTCGTCTTTTATTCCGCAGTCTTACATTTTGCCGTCTTTCATTTCCCCGCTTTACAATTATTTTGCATGGTATCGGATAACAGAATTCCATCGCATATACTGAGGTAGCAATTATTTTCAATTCAAACCTGTATAAATAAACTAAATTAAAATTTAAACATATTTATTTACATTCAATATGTCTATTTCAATATTTAAACATACTGAATATTAATACAGGATATGGCACTTTAAAGGTAATTTATCATGTTCCATTACCGTATAATAGATGTCTGTAAATTTAAAAAAAATGAATAAGTGTTTTGATTGTTATATATTTTTGAAGGAGAACAGCGTTGTTCAAACAAAATGGAATATCTATCTTACTTTACTGCTAAATCGTGATTAAGTGAGTGTTTAATTGATCGTAATGATAGATATTCATGGCCTGGTGACCGTGTGATATAATAACTTCTATATATATATATCATTATAATTACGTGGGGCGCTCAGTAAGTAATGTCATGTTGGTAATAAAATGCAAACACAAATAATTTCTTCGTCATATTTAATTCACAAGTAATATCCTTTAATAGAAATGCATCTGTTCAGTCTCCTTACCGCTTCCGGAATATGTCCTCGTAGTCCGGTTTGTTGATACCCATCAGACACTGAAATACCACACTTCTGTTGGCACTACAAGGCATTCGTCTGTCTTAGATAGTCATTTTTTCCAGCCGTTCTTTTTACGGGGCTCGAAATTGTGAATTAATGTTTAATCAAGTTTTCTTTTTATTACTATACACATATGATAATATGCGATGTACGTACTCCACTCGTGTTACATCAATTCTTTCAGCTCCATATATGAGTCCATTTGACAGTTCTTTTCTCAATATTTGACTGCAGTGTATACACTGTGCCTGGTCAAGTCTACGATAAAGTGTCTTCTGGAAATCGCACGCTTTTTTGGTATCGTCAGATTCATAACAAATAAAAGTTTCTGATTAAAATTTCACGATTTATATGTTCATTTTTCATATTTTACGGGACGAATAACACTACTTATTGAACGCCCCTCGTATATTCATTTAGTCAGTGGTATTTGTTAACTGCTTTATAAATATATATAAATTATCAATAATAATGATGATGATGATGATGATGATGATGATGATGACGATGACGTTGACGATGACGACGACGACGACGACGACGACGCAACGACGACGACGTCAACGTCAACGACAACGACAACGACAACAACAACAACAATAACAATAATAATAATAATTATAATAATAACAACAATACTACTACTACTACTACTTATAATAATAATAATAATAATAATAATAATAATAATAATAATAATAATAATAATAATAATAATACAATAATAATAATAATTATTATTATAATAATAATAACAACAACAACAACGACAACGACAACGACAACGACAACGACAACGGCAACGACAACGATAACGATGACGATGACGATGACGATGACGATAACGACAACGACAACGACAACGAAAACGACAATAACAATAACAACAACAATAACAATAATAATAATAATAATAATAATAATAATAATAATTATAATAATAAGAACAATACTACTACTACTACTACTACTACTACTACTACTACTACTACTACTACTACTACTACTACTACTACTAATAATAATAATAATAATAATAATAAAATAATAATAATAATAATAATAATAATAACAATAATAATAATAACGATGACGATAACGACAACGACAATGACAACGACAACGACAATGACAATGACAATGACAATGACAATGACAATAACAATAACAATAACAATAACAATAACAATAACAATAAATACAGTAATAGTAATAATAATAATAAAAAAATAATGATAATGATGATGATGATTATGATGATGATGATGGCGATGGCGATGGCGATGGCGATGGCGACGGCGATTACGATGACGATAACGATAACGATAACGATTATGATAATAATAATAGTAACGGTAATAAATAGTGATTATGTAAAAGAAATGTATATATAATATAGGCATTGTGTTTATTTATTTGAATTTGATACCGCTATCACTGTAGGTAACATGTTTTCAATATAATACTTTGTATTGTCGGTAGAACCGGGTGCTTCATTTTCAGTCGTTATACATACGGTTTCTATTGATTTGTCAATCCAACGTGTCACTTTAATAAAACAGTTTACTTACTTATAAGACGGCTATAATGCATGACAGAAGTAAAACACTATCTGAACTGTGTGTAAAAGTCTTGAATATGAAGATCTTTTCAGCAATTACAGTAATTAGAGTGTCGCTGCATGAAAATATATAGAGCTGTTTGACAAAACAGGAACGTATTAGCAAGCTGTTGTTTGCAAACACAAATCTAAATAAAGAAGGAAACGCTCATAGTAGTTTTTTTCTTTATTTTTGTCTCATCTATGTAAATATAATATAATAGTAAAGCATATACATAAGCGTTTAAACTTGTACACAGCCATTCTAAAAGAATTATAAGAGACATTTTAAACATATGCATACCAATACAAAGCACAATTATTTGACATGATAAAGCTATGTAAAATATTGCTAATCTTTATACTAAAAACTGCAATAAACCAAGTTTTTAATTCAAAAGCTGAAAAAAGAAAAAGCGCACTATTACGCATACTAAAACATATTTTAAAAACGATTATCTCCTTTCATCATATCAATTGAGAACTGAATAGCAATATTTTCATATATGAAACAAAATATAGCAAATAACTTAAATAAAGAGAGCATTATTTACATAGGTAAAAAGTACGTCGTTGCAATATTTTAAAACAGGTTTTGGCACATACTCGAATCAATGCTGGATGAGTAAATAAAGTTACTAGTTTGTCAGGCTTTCGCATTGTTAAAAAGTAATCACAGATTTCATGGGCTTTTTCAATTAAAAGTTGTCTTAAATCATCATACTTGGTACATTCTAAAATAACACGACTTTCATCCTCCACACCATTACAAAACAGGCATTTAAGATCATCTTCTTTAAGAATTTCATACCAGTTTCAATGAGCTACTCCAAATCTGAACTTACTGAAAGCTGAACGATGTCGTAAAATCAAAGTGCAATACAATTCGGTTTTAAATTCATGTTTAATTGATTGATTGATTGAATATTAAGCGTCTTTTTTTATGCCATCGAGGGCTAACAGACGATCAGTTAACCTAACCACTGTTTCCTGGTATTAACCAGTACTCGAGCACACCCCATCTCCGCAAGTAACTGATAACTTGAATCAGTGGTGAGAGACGAATGATATTGAGACACAATGTCGTATATCAATCATCACGGAGACTGTTGCCGGGCGGGGGATTCGAACTCACGACCCCTTGATTGATAGTCAGGCGCGTTACCGACTGAGCTAATCGGATCCGACTCATGTTTAAAAAAGACATGTTCTTAACTTATTTCGACCCTTTCCAGAAGCACTACTGTCTCTCTGAACAGAATATTGCCATTCCATTAAAAACTGACTTGAACATCGTTCCCTCAAAATATTGACAAAACTTTGCTTATTTATACGTGTATTTATAGTTTTAAATTGTTGAAGACCAAGTGACTCTAACATCTTTTCAACATCATCAAACCATTTTTTGTAAGAACTGTTTGTTTAACAGTTTGTCCATTGTACAATTAGTTTGTTAAGTCGAATACAACCCATTTCCGACATTCTGTGCCAGTAAGACGTATGTTCTTAGAAGTTCAAAAGTTCATTAAAGTTCAAAACGTTTCAGTCATAATTAGTTTCAATTAATCATTAACACTTGATCATTTCCTGCCGTTAGATGTTCGTATAAGATTTGGGATGGGATAATGGGGGTCACAGACAATAATAACTTAACTTTGTTTTAAATTTTCTTTTCTTTTTCTATAGTAAATTAAGTTTACTTTGTTTTTTTAATAATTACTTAAATTCTAGCAGAATACTAACTCATACTCGTATTTCCTTTCCAACAATATGGTTGTCAAATGCAGTAGTGTTAACACTCTACGAACCGGAAGCAAAGGCGCCGTCTCAGCGCCACGTTACTCGCGACAGGTCCAAGGTACCATCTTAATACCACGTTACTCATGATAGGTTCAAGGCGCAGCCTCAACACCACGTTACTCACGACTTGTCCAAGGCGCCGTCTCAAAATCAAGTTATTCTCACGATTGGTTCCAGGCTCCTTTTCAACACCACATTACTCCCACGACTAGTCAAAGGCGCCGTCTAAACTCCATATTACTCTTACAAGTGGTCCAAGGTGCACTCTCAATACCATGTTTCTCTCACAACTTGTCAAAGGCGCCGTCTCAACACCACATTACTCTTACAAGTGGTCCAAGGCGCCGTCTCAACAGCACGTTACTCTGACGACTTGTCTAAGGGGCCATCTCAACACCACGTTACAGTCACGACTGGTCCAAGGGGCCGTCTCAACACCACGTTACATTCACGACTTGTCCAAGGCGCCGCCTCAACAACAAGTTACAGTCACGACTGGTCCAAGGGGCCGTCACAACACCACGTTACAGTCACAACAGGTCCAAGGGGCCGTCTCAACAACACGTTATTCTGACGACTGGTCCAAGGGGCCGTGTCAACACCACGTTACAGTCACGACTGGTCTAAAGTAGCCATCTCAACACTTCATTACAGTCACGACTTGTCCAAGCGGCCGTCACAACACCACGTTACAGGCACGACTTGTCCAAGCGGCCGTCACAACACCATGTTACTCTGACGACTGGTGCAAGGGGCCGTGTCAACACCACGTTACAGTCACGACTGGTCTAAAGGAGCTGTCTCAACACCACGTTACAGTCACAACTTGTCCAAGCGGCGTCACAACACCACGTTACAGTCACGACTTGTACAAGGCGCTGTCTCAACACTACCTTACTCTCATGACTGATTCACGTTGCTGTCTCAACATCACGTTACAGTCACGACTGATCCTAGGGGCCGTCACAACACCACGTTACAGTTACGAATTGTCCAAGGGGCCGTCATAAATTTACGTTACAGTCACGACTGGTCCAAGGCACCATTTCAACACCACATTACAGTTACGACTGGTTGAAGGGGCTGTCACAATACGATGTAACAGTTACGAGTTGTCCAAGGGGCTGTTACAACACTACGTTACTCTTACGGCTGGTCAAAGGCACAGTCTCAAGATCATGTTACAGTCACGACTGGTCCAAGGGGCCGTCACAACACCACGTTTCAGTCACTACTGGGCTAAAGGAGCGGTCTCAACATAAAGTTACAGTTACGACTGGTGCAAGGAGCTGTCACAACACCACGTTACAGTCACAACTGGTCCAAGGGTCGTCACAACACCATGTTACAGTCACGACTGGTCCAAGGGGCCGTCACAACACCACGTTACAGTCACGACTGGTCCAAGGAGCCGTCACAACACCACGTTACAGTCACGACAGGTCGAAGGGTCGTCACAACACCACGTTGCAGTCACGACTGGTCCAAGAGTCCGTCACAACACCACGTTACAGTCACGACTGGTCTAAAGCAGCCATCTCAACATAAAGTTACAGTTAAGACTGGTCCAAGGAGCTGTCACAACACCACGTTGCAGTCACGACTGGTCCAAGAGGCCGTCACAACACCACGTTACAGTCACGACTGGTCTAAAGGAGCCGTCTCAACATAAAGTTACAGTTAAGACTAATCTAAAGGAGCCATCTCAACATAAAGTTACAGTAAAGACTGATCTAAAGGAGCCGTCTCAACATAAAGCTACAGTTACGACTGATCTAAAGGAGCCGTCTCAACATAAAGTTACAGTTACGACAGGTCCAAGGAGCTGTCACAACACCACGTTACAGTCACGACTGGTCTAAAGGAGCCGTCTCAACATAAAGTTACAGTTAAGACTAATCTAAAGGAGCCATCTCAACATAAAGTTACAGTAAAGACTGATCTAAAGGAGCCGTCTCAACATAAAGCTACAGTTACGACTGATCTAAAGGAGCCGTCTCAACATAAAGTTACAGTTACGACAGGTCCAAGGAGCTGTCACAACACCACGTTACAGTCACGACTGGTCTAAAGGAGCCGTCTCAACATAAAGTTACAGTTACGACTGGTCCAAGGGGCCGTCACAACACCACGTTACAGTCACGACTGGTCTAAAGGAGCCGTCTCAACATAAAGCTACAGTTACGATTGATCTAAAGGAGCCGTCTCAACATAAAGCTACAGTTACGACTGGTCCAAGGAGCTGTCACAACACCACGTTACAGTCACGACTGGTCTAAAGGAGCCATCTCAACATAAAGTTACAGTTAAGACTGATCTAAAGGAGCCATCTCAACATAAAGTTACAGTTACGACAGGTCCAAGGAGCCGTCACAACACCACGTTACAGTCACAACTGGTCGAAGGGTCGTCACAACACCACGTTACAGTCACGACTGGTCCAAGGGTCGTCACAACACCACGTTACAGTCACAACTGGTCCAAGGGTCGTCACAACACCACGTTACAGTTACGACTGGTCAAAGGAGCCGTCACAACACCACGTTACAGTCACGACTGGTCTAAAGGAGCCGTCTCAACATAAAGCTACAGTTACGACTGATCTAAAGGAGCCGTCTCAACATAAAGTTACAGTTACGACTGGTCCAAGGAGCCGTCACAACACCATGTTACAGTTACGAATTGTCCAAGGGGCCGTCAAAACTCCACGTTACAGTTACGACTGATCCAAGGGGCCGTGACTTGTCCAAGGCGCCATCTCATCATCACGTTACTTTCACGACTTGTTGAAGGCATCGTCTCAACACCACGCTTCTTTCACGACTTGCCGAAGGCGCGGTCTCAACACAACGCTTCTCTCACGACTCGTCCAAGGCGCCGTCTCAACACCACGCTTCTCTCACGACTCGTCCAAGGCGCCGTCTCAACACCACGCTACTCTCACGACTCGTCCAAGGCACTGTCTCAATACCACGCTACTCTCATGACTCGTCCAAGGTGCTGTCTCAACAATACGCTACTTACGACTCGTCCAAGGCGCCGTCTCAACACCACGCTACTCTCACGACTGTCCAAGGCGCTGTCTCAACACCACGCTTCTTTCACGACTCGTCCAAGGAGCCGTCTCAACACCACGTTACTCTCACGACTGATCCCCGGCGCCGTCTCAACATCACGTTACAGTCACGACTGGTCCAAGGGGCCATCACAACACCACGTAACAGTTACGAATTGTCCAAAGGGCCGTCACAACTCCATGATACAGTTACGATTGATCCAAGGGGCCGTGACTTGTCCAAGGCGCCATCTCAACATCAAGCTACTCTCACGACTTGTTGAAGGCATCGTCTCATTACCATGCTTCTTTCACGACTTGCCGAAGGCGCGGTCTCAACACCACGCTTCTCTCACGACTCGTCCAAGGCACCGTCTCAACACCACGCTACTCTCACGACTCGTCCAAGGCGCCGTCTCAATACCACCCTACTCTCACGACTCGTCCAAGGCGCCGTCTCAATACCACCCTACTCTCACCACTCGTCCAAGGCGCTGTCTCAACACCACGCTACTCTCATGACTCGTCCAAGGTGCCATCCCAACACCATGCTACTCTCACGACTCGTCCAAGGCGCCGTTTCAACACCACTCTACTCTCACGACTCGTCCAAGGCGCCGTCTCAACACCACGCTACTCTCACGACTCGTCCAAGGCGCCGTCTCAACACCACGCTACTCTCACGACTCGTCCAAGGCGCCGTCTCAACACCACGCTACTCTCACGACTCATCCAAGGCACTGTCTCAACACCACGCTACTCTCAGGACTTGTCCAAGGCGCTATCTCAACACCATGTTACTCTCACGACTCATCCAAGGCGCTGTCTCAACACCACGCTACTCTCACGACTCATCCAAGGCGCCGTCTCAACACCACGCTACTCTCACGACTCATCCAAGGCGCCGTCTCAACACCACGCTACTCTCACGACTCATCCAAGGCGCCGTCTCAACACCACGCTACTCTCACGACTCATCCAAGGCGCTGTCTCAACACCACGCTACTCTCACGACTTGTCCAAGGCGCCGTCTCAACACCACGTTACTCTCACGACTGATCACCGGCGCCGTCTCAACACCACGCTACTCTCACGACTGATACCCGGCGCCGTCTCAACACCACGTTACTATCACAACTGATCCCCGGCGACGTCTCAACACCACGTTACTTTCACGACTTGTCCAAGGCGCCGTTTCAACACCACCCTACTCTCACGACTCGTCCAAGGCGCCATCTCAACACCACGCTACTCTCACGACTCATCCAAGGCACTGTCTCAACACCACGCTACTCTCAGGACTTGTCCAAGGCGCTATCTCAACACCACGTTACTCTCACGACTCATCCAAGGCGCTGTCTCAACACCACGCTACTCTCACGACTCATCCAAGGCGCTGTCTCAACACCACGCTACTCTCACGACTCATCCAAGGCGCCGTCTCAACACCACGCTACTCTCACGACTCATCCAAGGCGCTGTCTCAACACCACGCTACTCTCACGACTTGTCCAAGGCGCCGTCTCAACACCACGTTACTCTCACGACTGATCACCGGCGCCGTCTCAACACCACGCTACTCTCACGACTGATACCCGGCGCCGTCTCAACACCACGTTACTATCACAACTGATCCCCGGCGACGTCTCAACACCACGTTACTCTCACGACTTGTCCAAGGCGCCGTCTCAACACCACGCTACTCTCACAACTCGTCCAAGGCGCCGTCTCAACACCACGTTAATCTCACGACTGATCCCCGGCGCCGTCTCAACATCACGTCACCCTCAAAACCCGACCAAGGTGCCGTCTCAACACCACGCTACTCTCACGACTCGTCTAAGGCGCCGTCTCAACACCACGTTACTCTCACGACTGATCCCCGGTGCCGTCTCAACACCACGTCACCCTCAAAACTTGTCCAAGGTACCGACTCAACACCACGCTACTCTCACGACTCGTCCAAGGTGCCGTCTCAACACCACGTCACCCTCAAAACTTGTCCAAGGTGCCGTCTCAACACCACGTCACCCTCAAAACTCGCCCAAGGTGCCGTCTCAACACCACGTCACCCTCAAAACTCGTAAAAGGTGTCGTCTGAAAACCATTTTACTCTCACGAGTAGACGAAGAACATTGTATGGGTTTGAGTTTCCGATAGAAAATTCCATCCCGACGGATAACTGTTAGGAGGAAACGAGGTTCTGCCGAGTTCCCACTAAAACTGTTTTTCCGAGGACGGTATTTTCTGTCTGAACCGATAAAGTCTTGTAAGATAAAAAAAAAATTTTGCATACCAAACACATTGAATTGCGGTGTCCAAATAGGGTCATCGCGGCATTTTCATTAAATTTAAGTAAAGTCGAAACAACGAAACAACGATACAATCGTGATGGAAAGTCGAAACAACGAAACCATGCCAGTTTAAAGTCTTAACTATAATGATGAAAAGTTGAAACAATGAAACTATGATGGTGAAAAGGCAATACCATTTCGACTTTTCACCATCGTTATTTTGTCTTTTATTTTAGCTAATGCAGTATCCTTATATTCAATCCAGGTGTAGTGATTTTGAACCTAAGGTGTACTATAAGGGCATTCGCTTCATATTCATCAATGAAATAAAGTCGAAACAAAGAAACAACGATGGTTAAAAATCGAAAAGGTTTTGAGTTTTCAACATTGTAGTTTAAACTTTTCACCGTCGTTATTTCGTTGTTTCGACTTTTCACCATCGTTGTTTCAACTTTTCACCATCGTTATTTCGACCTTTCACCATCGTAGTTTAGACATTTCACCAACGTAGTTTCGACTTTCCAGCATCGTAGTTTCTACTTTTCATTACGATGATTCTTGGTTTCAACTTTTCACGATTGTAGTTTCGTTGTTTCGACTTAACGTAATATCTAAGTGATTATTGATGTTTGACAGTTTCTCATTGTTATTCTTCACTAACCACTGGTTCAAGTGAGAAAATTATGTTACTTGTGGAGATAGATGTGCTCGAATACTGGTTAACCTTCCAGGATCCATGGAAGATTGGTTAGATTAACTGATCGTCTGTCAGCCTCCGATGACATAAAATGATGCTAAATATAAAAAAAACAAAAAAAAACAAACAAACTACTCGTAAATTTATGATTATTCTAAATTTTGGCTGTCTTCATGTTCACGATCTATTTACTGTGTTTAAACTGTTGTTGTACCTGCATTTTCCAAATGTAAAGCCTATTTATTTTGAATTCAACGTCTGTTCAACTTTAGGTACGTTAGTAATACACAAAAGCATATAAATAAAACATAAACGATCTGTTTCAAGTGGTTTAATATATATATATATATATATATATATATATATATATATATATATATATTCCGATTACATTCCGATTATATTTTACACACATGTATCCATTGATACAAACAAAAATGTATATATCAACAATAACCGCATATCCTATGTTTGCGGTGTCACAGATGTCACACGTAATCTGGCAGACTTGCCGCCTACACTCGACCCACCAATTACTAGATAGCGTTAATATTGCAGCAGACGTAACTATATCGTCATGAAGAAAGCGTACATGATGTGGCAGAAGTAACGCCATTACTAGTATTTGAAACATACCGTACATAATTTGACATCGTAGAACCAGTCAACGTAATATAGCGTAAGTGCTGTGGCAGAAGAAACACGGTCCAGTAAGTCAGCGAAGTGGAAAAAGTAACACTAACATAGTGTAAGTATATGGCATACGTTGACACTATCGTTTGCAGAATATGTATTTATAATATTTATTTGCCTCCAATATTGAAGAGTTACGGACAAGACATGAAAAAAAGGTTAGCATATAAACATACAATACAAATATACAAAGCAATAAGAACATAAACGAAGTTGGCCTGACGTGCCAGGCACAATTCTATCGTTTGGTCCTTATAAGTTTTCATTGAAGCTTTATGGCTATATTAATGTTTCTGTGTAAGTAACTGGAAAAAAAATAGACATCACGTGTTGTTGTTGTTGTTTGTTTTTTTTTTCAGATCAATTAATTGAAGAAGGGTCAAAATTAAAAGTCCAGTACAATGAAAATGATCATGTAATATTTGAAAAAGACATAAAGTGCCAGTTAATTGCAATAACTGATTTTTTTTAAAACGTCAGTAACCAGTATGCACTCCTTTATTACGAATGCATTCCTGAATACGTCATCTCTGTGAACTTACGTAACGTTAAATGAGCGTATTTGGAATACGCTGCCATTCCAACAGAAATGTATTTCGGAGACTGTGTATGGTATCATTTAATGTTTGGACCTGACCCACCGATCCAATTAATTCCATACATGTTCTATGGGGTTAATGCTCGGGGATACAGAGGCTTTGCCTCTTGTTTCGCGTGTATTGCAAATGACATCGTGCCCATAACAGCTCGGTGACGCGCTGTCGAAATCTTACCAATGTATGGCCGAAGTGCACGAATTGGAACACGGTTTTATCTCAAACGGTTTATAATCGTCTATGCATGAACTCCGTTACGCCAAGGAGTACGTGTTGCAGGTAAGAAACGACTACGTAGGTGAGTGAACGTATTAGTGCGATGTGAACGTAACGTTGCTGTACGTACGCAACCGGGTCTGACAAGATCTCTGACATATCCAGTACTATTGTATCGGTTCGCAAGAATATAAATTGTCTAACTGGAACACAGCCAAATGACGTACAACGGTATTTACCAATGACCCAATTCTGAGCATAAAAGAGCCTGATATCCTTAAGTTTCAGAAAAACGTTGCATCGTTAAATAAAAGTGTGTTTTTTTTTAAATTTATGTGTGCTAGGCAACGAATGATTATTTGTCGTTGTAAAACCTGTAAGGGAAAAACCGGATGTTGCATACGAGCAAAGTAAGGAAAAGGTTGTTTTTTTTGTGCTCGGACGCATGAATACTTCAAAAATTCATAATGGTTATCCGCAATTAAATCCGAATAGCCGTGTATAACACGTTTCGGACCATGTATGTTAACAAAAGAAATATTCAAATATATAAAGAGTAAAGTTTTCATTTTGGGTTAGTGTAGTATAAATACCGTGACTAACGTAACATTGTTAACAAGTGAATACAGGTGTATATTTAAAGTGTGCCTGCATGATCACATTCCCGAGTAAGCCATTTTAATGGTATTTGAAATTTAAAACAATAAAAATGATCAACAACGTTTATTTGTGTAAGGACTTTGATTTTATTCGTTAGAAAAGCAAGTAAATAACAATATGAAATAAACAAAACCAATTTAGACTATGTGTCTTGAAACAATTTTGTAATCCAGATATTTTGTTCTTCAAAATCTTAATTAATTTATTTTAATGGTGGAACCTTTGAAGTTATTCATATTTAATAAGTATATGTTTAGACAACCATATCAAAACCACCATCTCAATTGTAAAACAATACCATGAAATACAATTAAGAAAATTAAGTTAAACTAAAAAAAACGACGAACAAATAATATGAACAATATAAACAGTGGCGATAGAATTACTAAGGAACTTTCTATTAATATAAATGATTAGTATAAAAATGATAGCATATCTAAAATCTTGGTATACTTTTACGTGGAAATGCCAACTCAACCTCGCTGCTCGCTTCGTACATAGGATTTGGTGAAGTTTTCACAAACGTGAATCTTTTCCCCTTCAGTGTTGACAAATCATCGAAAATGGGCGTTTTCCCTTTACGGTTAACTTTAACCAAGTTTACAGCCGCCATGTAGTCGGACACGTGTGTGGAATAAAAGTCCAATGTGTTAGAACTTAAGCTGGATTCTTCAATAATTAACTTCGTGCGAATATTTGAATAATTATACGAAAATTTAACACGTGTTGCATCCTCATATGTTAGTGTAACTTTGCTATTCTTTGTATCTATTTCAACCTTTGAAATTGAGTTTGTAGGCTTTCCAAGAACAATGCCTGTAACTTCTTCATATTTCGCTCCCTTGTATGCCTTATATTCTCGTCTATGTTTACGATTATCATGTTGTGGATAAATCTTACCATCTCTGTCAATCGACAGCACCTTGAAACTTGGTTTCTTTAAAATTGTAATTTTAGCCAATTTACTAAATTCATTCCCACCATCAACATATAAAGACATTCCCTTAGGAGTCGGTTGTCGATTTATTTTTTTATACTCCAATCCTCGTATCTTCCATCTAGGTATGTTAGCAATGCGTTTTCGTTTGTATTTTGTTTCATGTTCTTTATAATCAAGTCGCATAAAGTCAATTAGTATTGGATCAATGGGTGAATGGTCAAAAGAGATGTGTAACTGATTCTCAAGAGAAGGTGAGATAGATCGTGCCGGAAGCTCCCATCCCATCACTCTCTGATTTGCGTTGAATGTCACATTTTCAGTGCTAGACGGATTGTTCGATCGATCATAAAATTGAACTCCGATGTTTGTGTCTTTGGTAACATTTATCAATCCAATAGTTAAATGTATCACGCCACGTTTAATATCTATCTGTTGTGGAACAATATATCGTATTATGATTTCTTCGTTTTGATTCGGAATAACAACGCCAGGAAACGAAAGCTTACTTTCAGAATTAATATTCACTTCGTAATCAATCACACTTGCTGCCTGTGACGAACCTAGCTCGTTGTTACTGTTATCAAACCTACCTATTTGCCAGATTGTTCTTTTGCATAGTTTTGAATCCAATTGAGCGTTACTTGTTTCTATAAATTTAGGTTTTTGAATTGATACAGCACGGGAAATTATCTGTATATGTTTCAGTAACACAGGGTTGAATCTGACATGAATGTTTGAAGAATCAAGACATTTGCTTTTAGTACTGAGTTGCTGTATGAACGTCTCAGGTGGTTCAGTTGTTGAATCTGTTGATTTCGGAGTAGAATCAGTGACAAATGCGTGTGTTGTGGCTTCAGTTTTAGATGAGGTTGAATCAGCTGAAGGTGTAACTCCAGATAATTCTGTATCAGTCTCAGAAATAGAACGTGGTGTTGTTATGTCACTTTTAGACGAGGTAAAATCAGTTGAAGATGTCACGCTGGAAGATTCTGTATGCGAATCAGATACAGATGCATGTGTTGTTGCGGCAGTTTTAGATGAGGTGGAATCAGTAGCCGATGTCACACTTGGTGATTCTGCAGAGGAATCAGATACAGATGCTTGTGTTGATGCATCAGTCTTAGATGACGTAGAATCAGCTGCAGGTGTCACCATGGAGGATTCTGTAGGTGAACCAAATACAGATGATAGTGTTGTTGTATCTATTTCAGATAATGTAGAATCAGTTGACGATGTCACGGTAGAAGATTCTGTAGGTGAATCTGATACAGATGCTAGTGTTATTGCGTCAGTCTTTGATTTTGTAGAATCAGCTGCAGATGTCATGCTGGAGGATTTTGTAGGAGAATCGGATGCAGATGCTTTTGTTGTTGCGTCAGTTTTAGATGATATAAAATGAGTTGAAGATGTAACGCTAGAAGATTCTGTAGACGAATCAGATATAGATGGTTGTGCTGTTGCCTCAGTCTTAGATAAGGTAGAATCAGTTGAAGATGTCACGCTTGATGATTCTGCTGGCGAATCAGACACAAATGCTTTTGTTGCTTTCTCAGTCTTAGAGAAGGTAGAATCAGATACAGATGTTACACTTGATGACTCGGTAGCAGTTTCAGAAACAGAATTTTGCGTTGTTGCGTCAGTTTTAGGTGTGGTAGAATCAGCTGCAGATGTCATGCTTGATAATTCGGTAGCAGCCTCCGAAACAAAACTTTGTGTTGTTGCGTCAGTTTTAAGTGTTGTAGGATCAGCTGCAGAATTCACGATTGATGATTCCGTAGAAGCCTCCGAAATAGAACTTTGTGTTGTTGCGTCAGTTTTAAGAAAAGTAGAATCAGCTTCAGATGTCACGCTTGATGATTCAGTAGCAGACTCCGAAACAGAACTTTGTGTTGTTGCGTCAGTTTTAGTTGTGGTAGAATCTGTTGAAGATGTCACGCTTAATGATTCTGTTGGCGATTCAGACACAGATGCTTTTGTTGTATTCTCAGTCTTAGATGCGGTAGAATCAGTTACAGATGTGACGCTTGATGATTCGGTAGCAGTTTCAGAAACAGAACTTTGTGTGGTTGCGTCTGTTTTTGATGAGGTAAAATCAGTTGCAGATGTCACGCTTGATGAATCGGTAGCAGCCTCTGAAACAGAACTTTGTGTTGTTGCGTCAGTGTCATCTGCGGTAGAACCAGCTGCAGATGTCACGTTTAATGATTCAGTAGCAGTATCAGAAACAGAACTTTGCGTTGTTGCGTCAGTGTTAGATGCGGTAGAATTTGCTACAGATGTCACGCTTGATGATTCAGTTACAGTATCAGAAACAGAACTTTGCGTTGTTGAGTCAGTTTTAGGTGTGGTTGAATCAGCTGCAGATGTCACGCTTGGTGATTCGGTAGCAGCCTCCGAAACAGAACTTTGTGTTGTTGCGTCAGTTTTAGATGTGGTAGAATCAGTTGAAGATGTCTCGCTTGATAATTCTGTTGGCGATTCAGACACAGATCTTTTTGTTGTTTTCTCAGTCTTAGATGAGGTAGAATCAGTTACAGATGTGACGCTTGATGACTCGGTAGCAGTATCAGAAACAGAACTTTGCGTTGTTGCGTCAGTGTTAGATGCGGTAGAATCTGCTACAGATGCCACGCTTGATGGTTCAGTAACAGTATCAGAAACAGAACTTTGTGTGGTTGCGTCTGATTTTAATGAGGTGGAACCAGTTGCAGATGTCACGCTTGATGAATCGGTAGGAGCATCCGAAACAGAACTTTGTGTTGTTGCGTCAGTTTTAGGTGTGGTAGAATCAGTTGAAGATGTCTCGCTTGATGATTTTGTTGTGGAATCAGATACATATGCTTTTGTTGTTTTCTCAGTCTTAGATGAGGTGGAATCAGTTACAGATGTGACGCTTGATGATTCGGTAGCAGTTTCAGAAACAGAACTTTGTGTGGTTGCGTCGGTTTTTGATGAGGTGGAACCAGCTGCATATGTCACGCTTGATGAATCGGTAGGAGCCTCCGAAACAGAACTTTGTGTTGTTGCGTCAGTTTTAGGTGTGGTAGAATAAGTTGCAGATGTCGCGCTTGATGATTCTGTTGTGGAATCAGATACAGATGGTTGTGTTGTTACGTCAATGTTAGATGCGGTAGAACCAGCTGCAGATGTCACGCTTGATGATTCAGTAGCAGTATCAGAAACAGATCTTTGCGTTGTTGCGTCAGTGTTAGATGCGGTAGAATCTGCTACAGATGTCACGCTTGATGATTCAGTTACAGTATCAGAAACAAAACTTTGCGTTGTTGCGTCAGTTTTAGGTGTGGTTGAATCAGCTGCAGGTTTCACGCCTGGTGATTCGGTAGCAGCCTCCGAAACAGAACTTTGTGTTGTTGTGTCAGTTTTAGGTGTGAAGGAATCAGTTGAAGATGTCTCGCTTGATAATTCTGTTGGCGATTCAGACACAGATGCTTTTGTTGTTTTCTCAGTCTTAAATGAGGTAGAATCAGTAACAGATGTGACGCTTGATGACTCGGTAGCAGTATCAGAAACAGAACTTTGCGTTGTTGCGTCAGTGTTAGATGCTGTATAATCTGCTACAGATGCCACGCTTGATGGTTCAGTAACAATATCAGAAACAGAACTTTGTGTGGTTGCGTCTGTTTTTAATGAGGTGGAACCAGTTGCAGATGTCACGCTTGATGAATCGGTAGGAACCTCCGAAACAGAACTTTGTGTTGTTGCGTCAGTTTTAGGTGTGGTAGAATCAGTTGAAGATGTCTCGCTTGATGATTTTGTTGTGGAATCAGATACATATGCTTTTGTTGTTTTCTCAGTCTTAGATGAGGTGGAATCAGTTACAGATGTGACGCTTGATGATTCGGTAGCAGTTTCAGAAACAGAACTTTGTGTGGTTGCGTCAGTTTTAGGTGTGGTAGAATCAGTTGAAGATGTCTCGCTTGATGATTTGAATGTGGAATCAGATACAGATGCTTTTGTTGTTTTCTCAGTCGTAGATGAGGTGGAATCAATTACAGATGTGACGCTTGATGATTCGGTAGCAGTTTCAGAAACAGAACTTTGTGTGGTTGCGTCAGTTTTAGATGTGGTAGCATCAGGCACGTTTGATGATTCGGTAGGCGAATCAGACACAGATGCTTGTGTTGTTGTGTCTGTCTTAGATGCGGTAGAATCAGCAGCAGATGTGATGCTTGATGCTTCGGTAGCAGTTTCAGAAACAGAACTTTGTGTGGTTGCGTCTGTTTTTGATGAGGTAGAACCAGTTGCAGATGTCACGCTTGATGAATCGGTAGCATCCTCCGTAATAGAACTTTGTGTTGTTGCGTCAGTTTTAGGTGTGGTAGAATAAGTTGAAGATGTCTCGCTTGATGATTCTGTTGGCGAATCAGACACAGATGCTTTTGTTGTTTTCTCAGTCTTAGATGAGGTGGAATCAGATACAGATGTTACACTTGATGACTCGGTAGCAGTATCAGAAACAGAACTTTGCGTTGTTGCGTCAGTTTTAGTTATGGTAGAATAAGTTGAAGATGTCACGCTTGATGATTCTGTTGTGGAATCAGATACAGATGGTTGTGCTGTTGCGTTAGTGTTAGATGCGGTAGAATCAACTGCAGATGTCACGTTTTGTGATTCGGTAGCAGTATCAGAAACAGAACTTTGTGTTTTTGCGTCAGTTTTAGGTGTGGTAGAATCAGTTGAAGATGTCTCACTTGTTGATTCTGTTGGTGATTCAGACACAGATGCTTTTGTTGTTTTCTCAGTCTTAGATGAGGTAGAATCAGATAAAGATGTTACACTTGATGACTCGGTAGCAGTTTCAGATACAGAACTTTGCGTTGTTGCGTCAGTTTTAGTTGTGGTAGAATAAGTTGAAGATGTCAGGCTTGATGATTCTGTTGTGGAATCAGATACAGATGGTTGTGCTGTTGCATTAGTGTTAAATGTTGTGGAATCAGATACAGATGTCACGCTTGGTGATTCGGTAGCAGTATCAGAAGCAGAACTTTGTGTTGTTGCGTCAGGTTTCGGTATGGTAGAATCAGTTGAAGATGTCTCGCTTGATGATTCTGTTGGCGAATCAGACACAGATGCTTTTGTTGTTTTCTCAGTCTTAAATGTTATGGAATCAGATACAGATGTCACGCTTGATGACTGGGTAACTATATCAGAAACAGAACTTTGCTTTGTTGCGTCAGTTTTAGGTGTTGTAGAATCAGTTGAAGATGTCTCACTTGTTGATTCTGTTGGCGATTCAGACACAGATGCATTTGTTGTTTTCTCAGTCTTAGATGAGGTAGAATCAGTTACAAATGTCCTGCTTGATGTCTCGGAAGCAAACGCAGAAGCAGAACTTTGTGTCATCGCGTCAGTTTTAGATGTGGTAGCATCAGGCCCGTTTGATGATTCGGTAGGCGAATCAGATATAGATGCTTGTGTTGTTGTGTCTGTCTTAGATGCGGTAGAATCAGCTGCAGATGTGACGTTTGATGATTCGGTAGCAGTTTCAGAATCAGAACTTTGTGTGGTTGCGTCTGTTTTTGATGAGGTAGAACCAGTTGCATCTGTCATGCTTGACGAATCGGTAGCAGTCTTCGAAACAGAACTTTGTGTTGTTTCGTCAGTTTTTGGTGTGGTAGAATCAGTTGAAGATATCTCGCTTGATGATTCTGTTAGCGATTCAGACACAGAGGCTTTTGTTGTTTTCTCAGTCTTAAATGATGTAGAATCAGTTACAGATGTCACGCTTGATGACTCGGTAGCAATCGCAGAAGCAGAACTTTGTGTCATTGCGTCAGTTTTAGATGTGGTAGCATCAGGCACGTTTGATGATTCGGTATGCAAATGAGATACAGATGCTTGTGTGGTTGTGTCTGTCTCAGATGCTGTAGAATCAGCTGCAGATGTGACACTTGATGCTTCAGTAGCAGTTTCAGAAACAGAACTTTGTGTGGTTGCGTCTTTTTTTGATGAGGAAGAACCAGTTGCAGATGTCACGCTTGATGAATCGGTAGCGGCCTCCGAAACAGAACTTTGTGTTGTTGCGTCAGTTTTAGGTGTGGTAGAACCAGTTGCAGATGTCATGCTTGATGAATCGGTAGCGGCCTCCGAAACAGAACTTTGTGTTGTTGCGTCAGTTTTAGATGTGGTAGAATCAGGTGAAGGTGCCTCTCGTGATGATTCTGTTGGCGAATCAGACACAGATGCTTTTGTTGTTTTCTCAGTCTTAGACGAGGTGGAATCAGATACAGATGTTACACTTGATGACTTGGTAGCAGTATCAGAAACAGAACTTTGCGTTGTTGCGTCAGTTTTAGTTATGGTATAATAAGTTGAAGATGTCACGCTTGATGATTCTGTTGTGGAATCAGATACAGATGGTTGTGCTGTTGCGTTAGTGTTAGATGCAGTAGAATCAACTGCAGATGTCACTCTTGGTGATTCGGTAGCAGTATCAGAAACAGAACTTTGTGTTGTTGCGTCAGTTTTAGGTGTTGTAGAATCAGTTGAAGATGTCTCACTTGTTGATTCTGTTGGCGATTCAGACACAGATGCTTTTGTTGTTTTCTCAGTCTTAGATGAGGTGGAATCAGATACAGATGTCACACTTGATGACTCGGTAGCAATCGCAGAAGCAGAACTTTGTGTCGTCGCGTCAGTTTTAGATGTGGTAGCATTAGGCACGTTTGATGATTCGGTATGCGAATGAGATTCAGATGCTTGTGTTGTTGTGTCTGTCTTATATGCGGTAGAATCAGCTGCAGATGTGACACTTGATGCTTCGGTAGCAGTTTCAGAAACAGAACTTTGTGTGGTTGCGTCTGTTTTTGATGAGGTAGAACCAGTTGCAGATGTCACGCTTGATGAATCGGTAGCAGCTTCCGAAACAGAACTTTGTGTTGTTGCGTCAGTTTTAGGTGTGGTAGAATTAGTTGAAGATGTCTTGCTTGATGATTCTGTTGGCGAATCAGACACAGATGCTTTTGATGTTTTCTCAGTCTTAGATGAGGTGGAATCAGATACAGATGGTACACTTGATGACTCGGTAGCAGTATCAGAAACAAAACTTTGCGTTGTTGCTTCAGTTTTTGTTGTGGAAGAATAAGTTGAAGATGTCATGCTTGATGATTCTGTTGTGGAATCAGATACAGATGGTTGTGCTGTTGCGTCAGTGTTAGATGCGGTAGAATCAGCTGCAGATGTCACGCTTGATGATTCAGTAGCAGTATCAGAAACAAAACTTTGTGTTGTTGCGTCAGGTTTCGGTGTGGTAGAATCAGTTGAAGATGTCTCGCTTGATGATTCTGTTGGCGAATCAGACACAGATGCTTTTGTTGTTTTCTCAGTCTTAAATGTTGTGGAATCAGATACTGATGTCACGCTTGATGACTGGGTAGCTATATCAGAAACAGAACTTTGCTTTGTTGTGTCAGTTTTAGTTGTGGTAGAATCAGCTGCAGGTGTCACACTTGATGATTCAGTAGCAGACTCCGAAACAGAACTTTGTGTTGTTGCGTCAGTGTTAGATGTGGTAGAATCAGCTGAAGGTGTCACGCTTGATGATTCTGTAGCAGTATCAGAAACAGAAATATGCGTTGTTGCGTCAGTTTTAGGTGTGATAGAATCAGCTGCAGATGTTACGCTTGATGATTCGGTAACAGCCTCCGAAACAGAACTTTTTGTTGTTGCGTCGGTTTTAGGTGTGGTAGAAGAAGTTGAAGATGTCATGCTTGATGATTCTGTTGTGGAATCAGATACAGATGGTTGTGTTGTTGCGTCAATGTTAGATGCGGTAGAATCAGCTGCAGATGTCACGCTTGATGATTCAGTAGCAGTATCAGAAACAGAACTTTGCGTTGTTGCGTCAGTTTTAGGTGTGATAGAATCAGCTGCAGATGTTACGCTTGATGATTCGGTAGCAGCCTCCGAAACAGAACTATGCGTTGTTGCGTCAGTTTTAGGTATGGTAGAATCAGTTGAAAATGTCTGGCTTGATGATTCTGTTGGCGAATCAGACACAGATGCTTTTGATGTTTTCTCAGTCTTAGATGAGGTAGAATCAGTTACAGATGTCACGCTTGATGACTCGGTAGCAATCGCAGTAGCAGAACTTTGTGTCATCACGTCAGTTTTAGCTGTGGTAGCATCAGACACGTTTGGTGATTCGGTAGGCGAATCAGATACAGATGCTTGTGTTGTTGTGTCTGTCTTAGATGCAGTAGAATCAGCTGCAGATGTGACTCTTGATGATTCGGTAGCAGTATCAGAAACAGATCTTTGTGTGGTTCCGTCTGTTTTTGATGAGGTAGAACTAGTTGCAGATGTCACGCTTGA
This sequence comes from Panopea generosa, assembly GCA_029582155.1. Lineage (NCBI taxonomy): Eukaryota > Metazoa > Mollusca > Bivalvia > Adapedonta > Hiatellidae > Panopea > Panopea generosa. The sequence goes on along the minus strand of CM055895.1, from coordinate 38,342,022 downwards.
CGAATCGGTAGCAGCTTCCGAAACAGAACTTTGTGTTGTTGCGTCAGGTTTCGGTGTGGTAGAATCAGTTGAAGATGTCTCGCTTGATGATTCTGTTGGCGATTCAGACACAGATTCTTTTGTTGTTTTCTCAGTCTTAGATGAGGTAGAATCTGTTACAGATGTCTCACTTGATGACTCGGTTGCAATCGCAGAAGCAGAACTTTGTGTGGTTGCGACTGTTTTTGATGAGGTAGAACCAGTTGCAGATGTCGCTATTGACGAATCGGTAGCAGCCTCCGAAACAGAACTTTTTGTTGTTGCCTCAGTTTTAGGTGTTGTAGAATCAGTTGAAGATGTCTCATTTGATGATTCTGTCGGCGAATCAGACACAGATGCTTTTGTTGTTTTCTCAGTTTTAGATGAGGTAGTATCAGTTACAGATGTCACGCTTGATGACTCGGTAGCAATCGCAGTAGCAGAACTTTGTGTCATCGCGTCAGTTTTAGCTGTGGTAGCATCAGACACGTTTGGTGATTCGGTAGGCGAATCAGATACAGATGCTTGTGTTGTTGTGTCTGCCTTAGATGCAGTAGAATCAGCTGCAGATGTGACTCTTGATGATTCGGTAGCAGTATCAGAAACAGAACTTTGTGTTGTTGCGTCAGTGTTAGATGTGGTAGAATCAGCTGAAGATGTCACGCTTGATGATTCTGTTGTGGAATCAGATACAGGTGGTTGTGCTGTTGCGTCAGTGTTAGATGCGGTAGAATCAGCTGCAGATGTCACGCTTGATGATTCAGTAGCAGTATCAGAAACAGAACTTTGTGTTGTTGCGTCAGGTTTCGGTGTGGTAGAATCAGTTGAAGATGTCTCGCTTGATGATTCTGTTGGCGAATCAGACACAGATGCTTTTGTTGTTTTCTCAGTCTTAAATGTTGTGGAATCAGATACAGATGTCACACTTGATGACTGGGTAGCAATATCAGAAACAGAACTTTGCTTTGTTGTGTCAATTTTAGTTGTGGTAGAATCAGCTGCAGGTGTCACACTTGATGATTCAGTAGCAGACTCCGAAACAGAACTTTGTGTTGTTGCGTCAGTGTTAGATGTGGTAGAATCAGCTGAAGGTGTCACTCTTGATGATTCTGTAGCAGTATCAGAAACAGAAATTTGCGTTGTTGCGTCAGTTTTAGGTGTGGTAGAATCAGCTGCAGATGTCACGCTTGATGATTCTGTAGCAGCCTCCGAAACAGAACTTTGTGTTGTTGCGTCAGTTTTAGGTGTGGTAGAATAAGTTGAAGATGTCTCGCTTGATGATTCTGTTGTGGAATCGGATACATATGGTTGTGTTGTTGCGTCAATGTTAGATGCTGTAGAATCAGCTGCAGATGTCACGCTTGATGATTCAGTAGCAGTATCAGAAACAGAACTTTGCGTTGTTGCGTCAGTTTTAGGTGTGACAGAATCAGCTGAAGATGTTACGCTTGATGATTCGGTAGCAGCCTCCGAAACAGAACTATGGGTTGTTGGGTCAGTTTTAGGTATGGTAGAATCAGTTGAAGATGTCTGGCTTGATGATTCTGTTGGCGAATCAGACACAGATGCTTTTGATGTTTTCTCAGTCTTAGATGTGGTAGAATCAGTTACAGATGTCACGCTTGATGACTCGGTAGCAATCGCAGTAGCAGAACTTTGTGTCATCACGTCAGTTTTAGCTGTGGTAGCATCAGACACGTTTGGTGATTCGGTAGGCGAATCAGATACAGATGCTTGTGTTGTTGTGTCTGTCTTAGATGCAGTAGAATCAGCTGCAGATGTGACTCTTGATGATTCGGTAGCAGTATTAGAAACAGAACTTTGTGTGGTTGCGTCTGTTTTTGATGAGGTAGAACCAGTTGCAGATGTCACGCTTGACGAATCGGTAGCAGCTTCCGAAACAGAACTTTGTGTTGTTGCGTCAGGTTTCGGTGTGGTAGAATCAGTTGAAGATGTCTTGCTTGATGATTTTGTTGGCGATTCAGACACAGATTCTTTTGTTATTTTCTCAGTCTTAGATGAGGTAGAATCTGTTACAGATGTCTCACTTGATGACTCGGTTGCAATCGCAGAAGCAGAACTTTGTGTGGTTGCGACTGTTTTTGATGAGGTAGAACCAGTTGCAGATGTCGCTATTGATGAATCGGTAGCAGCCTCCGAAACAGAACTTTTTGTTGTTGCCTCAGTTTTAGGTGTTGTAGAATCAGTTGAAGATGTCTCGCTTGATGATTCTGTTGGCGAATCAGACACAGATGCTTTTGTTGTTTTCTCAGTTTTAGATGAGGTAGAATCAGTTACAGATGTCACGCTTGATGACTCGGTAGCAATCGCTGTAGCAGAACTTTGTGTCATCGCGTCAGTTTTAGCTGTGGTAGCATCAGACACGTTTGGTGATTCGGTAGGCGAATCAGATACAGATGCTTGTGTTGTTGTGTCTGCCTTAGATGCAGTAGAATCAGCTGCAGATGTGACTCTTGATGATTCGGTAGCAGTATCAGAAACAGAACTTTGTGTTGTTGCGTCAGTGTTAGATGTGGTAGAATCAGCTGAAGATGTCACGTTAAATGTTTCGGTAGCAGCCTCCGAAACAGAACTTTGTGTTGTTGCGTCCGTTTTAGGTGTGGTAGAATCAGCTGCAGGTTTGACGTTAAATGATTCGGTAGCAGCCTCCGAAACAGAACTTTGTGTTGTTGCGTCAGTTTTAGATGTGGTAGAATCAGCTGCAGATGTCACGCTTGATGATTCAGTAGAAATATCAGAAGCAGAACTGTGCGTTGTTGCGTCAGTTTTAGGTGTGGTAGAATCAGCTGCAGATGTCACGCTTGATGATTCGGTAGCAGCCTCCAAAAAAGAACTTTGTGTTGTTGCGTCAATTTTAGGTGTGGTAGAATCAGTTGAAGATGTTTCACTTGATGATTCTGTTGGCGAATCAGATACAGATGCTTTTAATGTTTTCTCAGTCTTAGATGAGGTATAATCAGTTACAGATGTCACGCTCGATGACTCGGTAGCAATCGCAGAAGCAGAACTTTGTGTCGTCGCGTCAGTTTTAGATGTGGTAGCATCAGGCACGTTTTGTGATTCGGTAGCAGTTTCAGAAACAGAACTTTGTGTGGTTGCATCTGTTTTTGATGTGGTAGCATCAGGCACGTTTTGTGATTCGGTAGGCGAATCAGATACAGATGGTTGTGTTGTTGTGTCTGTCTTAGATGAGCTAGAATCAGTTGCAGATGTCACGTTTGATGATTTTGTAACAGCTTCAGAAACAGAACTTTGTGTTGTTGCGTCAGATTTAGGTGAGGTAGACTCAGCTAAAGATACACCGATTGATGATTCTGTTGTGGAATCGGATACAGATGGTTGTGTTGTTGCGTCATTGTAAGATGCTGTAGAATCAGCAGCAGATATCACGCTTGATGATTCCGTAGCAGTATCAGAAACAGAACTTTTCGTTGTTGCATCAGTTTTAGATGCGGTAGAATCACCTGCAGATGTCACGCTTGATGATTCGGTAGCAGCCTCAGAAACAGAACTTTGTGTTGTTGCGTCAGTTTTAGGTGAGGTAGAATCTGTTGAATATGTCACGCTTGATGAATCAGTAGCAGCGTCAGAAACCGAACTTTGTGTTGTTGTGTCATTTATAGGTGATGTAGAATCAGTTGAAGATGTCACACTTGAGGAATCTGCATGAGACTCAGATACAGATATTTGTGTTGTTGTCTCAGTTTTATATTGGGTAGAATCAGTTGAAGATGCGACGGTAGAGGATTCTCTAGGCAAAACAGAAACAGGTGTTGTTGCGTTAGTTTTAGATGTGATTGAATCAGCTGAAGCTATAGTTGTAGGCGCATCGATCCTCTGAGCACAAAGCGATGGGGTGTCTGATTTAACCAATTTTGCATCACAAATATTTAACTCAATGTTGGAATCAAACACCACTTTATCGAATTCCGTCCCGTGACAATCAGCATCTTCTATTTCAAAAACTACTGTATGTTCTCCTTTAGGTAGATTCCTGGACACTCCAGCTTGCACGGATGTTTTGAATTCGTTCCAGTATTTACCCAACCCATTGTCATTAGGTGATGTCTCTAGTCGTCCAATTTTATAATTATCGACTGACATTGCTATTGCATCACCCGCACCATCATTAGAATATAGAAATTCACTTACGGCTAAAGTTACTGCCTCCGTTAAGCACAATTTAAGTTCAATCTTATCCCCTTTGAACATGTGAAGAGATCCGTTTTTCGAAGCACCTGACCTCCATGGTGACCTTACCTTGCCGGGTCCTCCTACAACATTTTCAAATTCATAGTTGGTAATCACTTGTCCATCAGAAAATATTGCAAAAGAAATTAAAACAAGAACCCCAACTGTCACCATGTTGAAACAAAACATGCGCATTTCAGTTGAAACAGCTGTAAACGTTTGCTTCACCGTGCGAATATATTTAGTTCTTTCAAAAATTTAAACGATTACTACTTATATATACATTAAACTTTAAAGACACACACATGCCGTAAACTGTACAAAATTTGCTGACTGATTATATTTCTTTGGTACATATATTATTAAAGAAAGACTTTGATTTGTAAGTAACGTTCATTAACATCTTTAACGACACCCATGAAATTACCGCACCTGTACTTAGAAGTCTTTATGAATACCACATTCCGTTGTTGAGTAATGCTTTAATGATGTGGAGCGGGGGAAAGCCCTCCTTAGGAATAAATAATGTTTGTCTTATAGGTTTACCAAGAGTACAATTGTCATTTGTACGCACTTTGCTGAGGGGAAGACGTGATATAAATTCTCTTCTGGGAATTATTGTCCCTTTTCACATGGAAAGTTATCTTGATAATGTGTGGTATTTATACATCATCTCAAAAGAAAATAGTTCCTTTTAAACACTCTTTGGCAATCGTACGTATCAGGGGTATTACAGATTTAAGGTTTACAGAGATTGTTCAATTATTATAAAGTTTATAAATATTATTTTACTTTGCAACAGTGATATTGACAATGTGATATAATTGATTTATTAGTCTCTTACACTTTTTATAGAATGGCTATATAGTTTATGTGGCATTATTAATATGTTAAACTGTAAATGCCGTATTTTTATACTATGATGTGAATTCAATAAAAAACAATATAAATTTAAATAAATGAAAATACAATCAATAAAATATCATACTCCATTAAATTTGGCTTTGTCGCTACTTAATGTCTTAATCAGTACTTATTGATCAATCATGTCACAGTTACTAACAGGAACGATTCAACATTTTGATGAGAATAATTAATTACAAACTACCTCCATTTACAAAATATATGAATTGTTAACTGAAACGTGCTTAAATTAAGTAAACATTTACACCGGTCTCATGGTTAGATTCCGATATTAAGAAATTTTCACAATAAGAGACAAACATTTACACCGGTATCATGATTAGGATCGGATATTTTACAATATTTTACACTGAGAGACAAACCTTTGCACCGATATCATGGTTAGGATCGGATATTATTCAATATTTTACATAGAAAGACAAATATTTACACCGATCTCATGGTTAGGATCGGATATTATACAATATTTTACAATGAGAAACAAACCTTTACACCGATATCATGGTTAGGATCGGATATTGTACAATATTTCACAATGAGAGACAAACCTTAACACCGATCCCATGGTTAGGATCGGATGTTATACAATGTATTACAATAAGAGAAAAACCTTTACACCGATATCATAATTAGGATCGAATGTTGTACAATATTTCACAATGAGAAACAAACCTTTACACCGATATCATGGTAAGGATCGGATATTATACAATATTTCACAATGAGAGACAAACGTTTACATCGGTCTCGTGGTTAGGATCGGATATTATACAATGTTTTACAATGAGAGACAAACCTTAACACCGATCTCATGGTTAGGATTGGATGTTATACAATATTTTACAGTGAGAGACAAACCTTTAAACCGGTATTATTGTTAGAATCGGATATTATACACTATTATACAATGAGAGACAAACCTTAAGATAAGATGGCAAATAAATGTTATATATTTAATATTATGTTAAATGCCCCTTTAGAAGTCAGTAAAAGAATTTGCAAAGCAAATATTTTAAACGTCATTTTCAACACGTTACAGGACTCACACCACTATTATCTACCTAGAAGGAGATAGAAATAAAAGTTTAGTTCTTTTTCTTCTTTTTTCAGGGCTTTGTACTGAAATTATTAATTTTTCCTAACATGCGTTAAATGGTCAGTATTTTAGAAATCACAACTGAAAATTTGATACTGCTTCCAGCTTTCTGGGAAATTCTGTGTCATTTCAGAATTGTTGGTTCGAAACGCATCTGGGGCGAATATTAGACATATTATTACTCTGGAAATTAAAATGTCTCACGAAAGCATTGAATTAAAAAAAACAACAACCAACAACCAGGTCAAGGTATGCTTTTTTCCCTTAATAATTGCATATCTTGAACCAGTGAAGAATATGAGCCCAGACACATGCTTCAGATTTTGATTTTTCAATGTATTTTGGACATAAATGTTACAATGGAGCTCTAAGGGAAGTGTAATAGTAGTGTGAGACGTACAGGTTATATTTGGACGTCATACTCATAAGAAAACAGAACCATCGTCCTACCGGAAGTACTTTTCCGAAACGTCCAAGGCCCCATCTCATCACAACGTAACTCTCACCATTGGTCTAATGAGCAATACCAAGTTACTATTACGGCTGGTCCAAGGGGCCGTCTCAATAACACACTTATTGCAAGACTGGTCCAAGGCACAGTCTCAACACCAAGTTAGTCTCACGACTGGTCCAAGGCGCCGTTTCAACACAACGTTACTCTCAAGACTTGTCCAAGGCGCCGTCTATACACCACGTTACTCTCACTACTGGTCCAAGGCGCCGTCTCATCACCCATCACCGCGTTACAATCACGACTGGACCAAGGTGCCGTCTAAACACTACATTACACTTTACGTTACTCTCACGACTGGACAAAGGCGTTGTCTGAACACCACGTTGCTCCCACGATTTGATCAAGGCGCCTTTTCAACGCCACGGTACTCTCACGACTGTACCAAGGCGCCGTCTCAACATGACATTACTATGACGACTGGTCCAAGGCACTGTCTCAACACCAAGTTACCCTGACGACTTGTCCAAGGCGCTGTCTCAACACCACGTTACTCTGATGACGGGTACAAGGCGCCTTATCAACGCCACGGTAGTCTCACGACTGTACCAAGGCGACGTCTCAACACCACGTTACTCTGACGACTGGTTCAAGGCGCCGTCTCAACACCACATTACCCTGACGACTTGTCAAAGGCGCTGTCTCAACACAACGTTACTCTGATGACGGGAACAAGGCGCCTTCTCAACACCACGTTACTCGGACGACTGGTTCAAGGCGACGTCTCAACACCACGTTACTCTGACGACTGGTCCAAGGCGCTGTCTAAACACCACATTACCCTGACGACTTGTCCAAGGCGCCGTATCAAAACCTCGTTACTCTCACTTGATCAAGGCACCGTCTCAACACCACGTTACTCTCATGACTGGTTCAAGGCGCCGACTCAATAGAACGTTTCTCTGACGATTGGTCCAAGGTGCCGTCTAAACACCACGTTACTCTCTTGACTTGTACAAGGTACTGTCTCAACACCACGTTACTCTCACGACTTGTCCAAGGCGCGTCTCGACACCACATTACTCTCATGACTTGTCAAAGACGCCGTCTCAATACCAGGTTACTCTCACGAATTTTCAAAGGCATCGTTTCAACACCATATTACTCTCGCGACTGGTCCAAGGCGCCGTCTCATCACCAGGCTACTCTTACGACTGGACCAAGGCGCCGTCTGAACACCACGTTACTCTCACCACTTGTCATTGCGCCGTCTCAACACCATGTTACTCTCACGACTGGTCCAAGGCGCCGTCTCAACACCATGTTACTCTCACGACTGATCCAAGGCACCGTCTAAATACCACATTACTCACACGACCTGTACCAGTTGTCATCTCAACACCACATTACTCTTACGGCTGGTCCAAGGCGCCTTCTCAACACCACGTTACTCTCTCGACTCGCTGTCTAATCTCCACATTGCTCTCACGACTGGTCCATAGTGCCGTCTCAACACCGTGTTGTCCCAGGTGCTGTCTCAACACCTGTTACTCTCACGACTAGTCGAAGGTGCCGTTTCTTAACAATGTCACTCTCACCACTGAGAGGCGCCGTATCAAAACCTCGTTACTCTCACGACTTGATCAAGACACCATCTCAACACCACGTTACTCTCATGACTCGTTCAAGGTGCCGTCTCAATAGAACGTTTCTCTCACGACTTGTCCAAGGCGCCGTCTAAACACCACGTTACTCTCTTGACTTGTACAAGGTACCGTCTCAACACCACGTTATTCTCACGACTGGTCCAAGGCGCTGTCTCAACACCACATTACTCTCATGACTTGTCAAAGACGCCGTCTCAATACCAGGTTACTCTCACGAATTTTCAAAGGCATCGTCTCAACACCACATTACTCTCGCGACTGGTCCAAGGCGCCGTATCATCACCAAGCTACTCTTACGACTGGACCAAGGCGCCGTCTGAACACCACGTTACTCTCACCACTTGTCATTGCGCCGTCTCGACACCACGTTACTCTCACGACTGGTCCAAGGCGCCGTCTCAACACCACGTTACTCTCACGACTGGTCCAAGGCACCGTCTCAATACCACATTACTCACACGACCTGTACCAGTTGTCATCTCAACACCACATTACTCTTACGGCTGGTCCAAGGCGCCTTCTCAACACCACGTTACTCTCTCGACTCGCCGTCTAATCTCCACATTGCTCTCACGACTGGTCCATAGTGCCGTCTCAACACCGTGTTGTCCCAGGTGCTGTCTCAACACCACGTTACTCTCACGACTAGTCAAAGGTGCCGTTTCTCAACATTGTCACTCTCACCACTGGTCTGAGGTGCCGTTTTTTAACCACGTTAAACTCACGATTTGTCCAAGTTGCAGTCTCATTACCACGTTACTCGCACCACTGGGCTCTGGTGCCGTTTCAAAATCACGTTACTCTAACTATTGGTCTGAAGTGCCATCTCAACACCACGTTTCTCCCATGAATGATCCGAGACGCCATTTCAACATCACGTTACTTTAATGACTGGTTCAATGCGTCGTCTCAACACAAGTTTACTCTAATTACTGGTCCAATGTGCCATCTCTACACCACGTTACTCTCACAAATGGCCGGAGGCGCCATCTCAACACTGCGTTACTATCTTGTCTTTTCAAAGGCGTCGTCTCAACACCACGTTACTCTGACGACTGGTCCAGGGCGCCGTCTCATCACCACGTTACTCTGACAACTGATCCAGGGTGCCGTCTCAACACCACCTTATTCTAACGACTTGTCCAAAGCGCCGTCTCAACATTATGTTACTCTAAAGACTGGTCTGAGGCGCATTCTCAACACCACATTGCTCCCTTGACTGATCCAAGTCTCCGTCTCAACACCGCGTTACTCTCTTGACTAATCCAAGTCACCGTCTCGACACCGAGTTGCTCTTTTGACTGATTCAAGTCGCCTTCTCAACACCGCATTGCTCTCTTGACTGATTCAAGTCGCTGTCTCAACACCGCGTTGCTCTCTTGACTGATCCAAGTCGCCGTCTCAACACCGCCTTGCTCTCTTGACTGATCCAAGTCGCTGTCTCAACACCATGTTGCTCTCTTGACTGATCCAAATCGTAGTCTCAACACCGCGTTGCTCTCTTGACTGATCCAAGTCGCCGTCTCAACACAGAGTTGCACTCTTGAATGATTTAAGTCGCCGTCTCAACACCGCTTTGCTCTCTTGACTGATCCAAGTTGCCGTCTCAACACCGCGTTGCTCTCTTGACTGATCCGAGTTGCCGTCTCAAGCCGCGTTGCTTTCTTGACAGATTAAAGGTGCCGTCTCAACACCGTGTTGCTCTCTTGACTGATCAAAGTCGCCCTCTCAATACCGCGTTGCTCTCTTGACTGATCAAAGGCGCCCTCTCAATACCGCGTTATTCTCTTGACTGATCCAAGTTGGTTTTAATTGTACGCAAAATACATTATGTGACAAATGTACCTTGAATAGTTTGGTCAAAAATACGTTTTTTTTTTATAATCATTCTTTATACGCTACTCTTTTTTCATATATTTTATATTTACCAGGTTAGCTGTTAGTGGCTCGTCCGACTATCGATACAGTGGTCTTGACTTCGCATCCCCACGCGGACACAGCCTACCAGATGATTGACATTGCGTCACATTGGTATCGTCTCTCACAGCTGATTCAAGTGAGAAAATTAACAATTACTTGCAGAGATGGATGTATTCGAGTACTTGATAATCTTTCAGCATCCTAAGAAAGAGCTGATTGTTTGTTAGCCCTCACTGGCATAAAACTGCAATAAAAAAAACACACTCAATATAATTCATTTATCACCGCTTAAGTCTTCTCCTATCAGTTTAACCATTTACCATGTACAACCTGAGATATGTTGAAAATGCTGTTCAGCCGCATTTAAACCTAGTTTCTGTGTCACTCTAGCAAACAGAATACCAAGTTAGTGCATTCCCTTACAAAGCGTAATAGGTTCGGCACGAAAACGCAACAATTGCGCTGTTTTGATAGATACAGTTTATCATCGAGTACGAATATCCTAAACCGCAGTGGAGATCTAGAGGTAGCATATGGAACGTCGTGGCTTTGGACCCGGTCATTACACCGGCAGGGTCATACCAAAGTCTTGTAAAATGGTTCAAAAAGTTTCCTCGCTTGGTGCTCAGCATTTAGAGAGTAGTTCTAGGTCTGGTCGGCCCGGTGTCAATATGATGTGACTGGGAAGGATATTATACCATTTGTATGCGGCAGGTTACTACAATGTGGCAGCGCTTAGAATACTGTCTCAAGTAGACATTGGTCGCGAAAACAACAAAAACAACATCGACATAAATATTCTTATCTCAACCTAGTACCCACGAAATATAATAGCTCGACATTTACTTGCTTTTAACAGTTAGAGGAATATTTGTAAATGGGATAAACAATTCAAACTCACGATTTGCTTCATCCAGAGGATTAGGTGCTGTTTTTACAAATGTGAATCGATTTCCCGTCAAAGTAGTCAAGTCATCCAAAATATGTTTGGTTCCCTTGAGATCTACAGTGATAACTTTTACAGCTGCCATGCAATCAGAGACGTGCATCGACAACACGGCCAACACATTAGAAGTAATGTTTGACTCAAGAACAATCCGTTGTGTATATATAGAACTTTCGTTTTGTTACAGACGTGGTAGAAGCTGACGTTGTAATGGCGTCGATTCTTTCAGTACATGACGAAGGTATATCTGATTTCACGAAGACTGCAACTTGAACATCAGTCATTATATCAAACTTTTCTAAAGTCTTCCCCATGACGGTCAAGTTCATCTATCAGTACTGCAAGAAAATGTATACAAGGCGATAAATGTATCCCATTTCTAATATGCTCTGTGGAAATCAGTCGATTCCAGTATTTTTTTCTATCCGCCTTCATTTTCATTAGTTCTAAGTTTACCTATTTCGTATTCATCCTCTATAACCGATATAGTATCACTATATTAAAGTTACAGAGATGGTGAGACAAAGTTTTATTTCAATTCAATCTCCTTCAAACATACTAAGTGATTCAGCGTTTGAAGCCCCGGATCTCCACGGTAACCTAAGTTGGTATTGTCCACGGTATTTTCAATTTATAGTTTACTTAGTTAAAAAATTGCTATCATTTATATTTATCAGATAAATTTTAAACTGTACCAGCAAAAGAACCTTTACGCTGACGATCAGATCATATCAATATAGCGCATTACAACACTACACAACACTCACATTCAAGCATAGATATACTTTCCAAAATATTTACATTGATATGATTATTTTCACTTTTAAAGCATATGTTTATGTTAGACAAGTTCCCATAGTCCATACAAGAGAGAACGAGGAATGTCGTCCGTCATTTGATTAAGGCAAAAGAGACCGGTAGTATAAACAAGAGTGTTGTCTTCAGACAAATTATATATACATAAACAGATAGTTGTTTAGAGGTGATTTGGTCAGTGACGGTACAGTACAATAGGAATCAGAGCAAAACAGTTTTTTTTTTGCTATGGAATGTGCATGGTATAAACTTAAAACTGACCGATTGTGACTTTATAAATTTTGTTATGATTATGACATATTACTATTAATTGAAACATGAACTTCTAAGTCAACAAATGTGAAAATTGAAGGTTATGAATATTTCGATTATCCTCATCCTAAATTTAACGTAAGAAAAAACGTTATAGTGGCGGTGTTTGGGTAGTTTGTTTTATAAAAAATTTACCGCAATGACTAAGAAATTGTAAATTATAGGTATAATCTGGTTTATAATGAAAAAAAGTTTATAAATTTTGTTCCGATAATGATGCATATTTTTGTTAATGTTGCATATCTCCTGAAGATTCTAGTGTATATAAGCATTTTTATTCCACCTTGTTTCAACTCTTTTTTTTGAGCACTTGAGTAACGACATAAGACGAAACAGTGTTTTGGATGATAGGCATCTGTTCGGTAATCTTAATTCGCGCACGACTGAATAGTCAAATTATGTTTAGAGAGCTAAACTAATCTAATCTAATTGTATAATAGTTTCTAAGAATAAAACTTTGTGATGTAAAACTCCAAATTTATAAAAGAAGCCTTCGCTATTCATAAAGCGATATTGAATATTTAATTACTTTATAAACATGAATGATATGTTTATTGTTTATATTGTACATAAAGGTAATGTGTATATTTCAATTTGTAGTTTTGTATTTATTGCTGTCTTTGCCATATCTCATGAAATACTACTTTGTAAATGGCCAAAGACATTTTGTTGCCGATTTGCTTATAAAGCTTGAAAAACTATGCCATTAGACAGTACACACATGATTAATTATCATGTAAGGTACAACCAAGACAAGCTCGTGAATTCATTCGGAACTAAATTGTGTATGGAAAATAATGTAATTATTGTCAAAGGTCGCCGCGAGCGGTGCGATTTTACCTATCATTCTGTACATATGAATAAACCCACTGCCAGTACAGTGGGATATCATTTAATAAGTTATGATAATCTTAAGTCTGTTTAAGACATGTTTGTTCTTGATATATGTTATATTTGAGGAATATAACTCAAAATAAGTTCCTTTGTTTCACAATTTTATAAATAAGGAGGTAATAATTTTAGATGTTCGGTCGAAATCAGTTTTCTAAATGCTTGCACTCAGATTCACCAGTATAGTCCTAACATATCATGTATCAACAATAGGAATTCTTATCACAGCATGCTGTCAACGCTTTCTCTCCCTAGACACTGACCAGAGCTGACCAGCTAACTCCCAAACACATTAATATTGTACAAAGAAAACAAGACCTGATCAACTGACACGTCTTTAGCATAAATCATACAACTGCCATAGCACAAAAATAATATGTTTTGTCAATATACAACATACATCTGAGTTTTCAGATCACACTCCAGTCACCTTTATACTGTCATATAATGACAAATGTATAAGAATAAATAACAACACTACGTATGATAACAATTATTTGGGATTCGTCGAGATCTGAATGTTTCTTTAACGTACTGAATTACAAAAAACAATTGATGACATAACTTCTAAACTAGTATCCGTTGTATATTATATTAGTAAATGAATATATTTAGTAACCGAGGTTATTTACGACATATCTTTCAAAGGTTGTGGTAACATTTTCAGCGCGTCCCAAGCATAGGCAGGCATAAATTGCCTGGTTCAGTAATAAATGCCGCGACGCGATAGTCAAATTCATGAATGCTATACGAGCATATGGTTTAAATTCTACGGTTAATAATAAAGTTAATTTTTTATTTTGTCGTAATTACTTTGCCTTGACAAAACAATATGCCAAGTTTCATTTTATTCTTAAGAGAAAAATAAGATTTCTTATATGAACAAAACGTATCCACGCGAATTCTGGAAGTACATAAATAAGTTTAAAAACAAACCAAACACATCAAATAACAATAATTATTAGCATGGACAATTTTGTTCATAATTTTACAGATGTATCAAATACGCCTCAAAGTTAACTTGACGCAGATGTCTACAATAATGTCTGCGATAAAACAGTAAATATTTTACTTTTGGCTGCACCTTTTACTGAAGATGAATTAAAAAGCAAATACTATCGTCGCTTACGAGAAATTAAAGTTACTGATAATAACCTAGCCGATTTCTTTATTGAGGTAAAAACATGTATGAGTCCATATAAATCCACATTTTTAACAATACATATGATTCTTTAACTTTAAGAAATATAATTAATAAATTATGCAAATCTGAAAACTTTTCTAATGATTCGCATAATGGATTTCGTTATAACTGTTCTACAACCGATGCAATATTTTATTACACACTATAATCCAAAAGGTATTGTCTAAAATTCAAAGCTATGGTGTATATTTATAGATTATGAAAAAAGGCTTTTGACACTGTCATACGCAATTCTGTATGTATTAAACTGTTAGAGTATGGTATAAGCTGTAAAATGATTATTATGACAAAGTCTATATATACTTATGTTAAGTCATGTGTCAAACTTACTACTGAATTGAATATGTCTAAGTTTATCAACGTCTCGCTTGGATTGAACAAGGGCAACCACTCTCACCGCTACTATTCGTTTTATTTATTAATAATATAAATACACTGACTGAAAAAGACTTAAATATGTATTTAATCTTATTTGCTGATGATATCGTGCTCTTCATAACTGACCCCAATAGCTTACACGCTCAAAGTGGTAATATTTCCTTCTATTCACCCGAATGGGGATTAAAAAGCAATGTTAATAAAACAAAAGTTTGTATTTTTGAAAAAGGAAACAATTGCATAATGTTAACATTTGTATCAATAATGAAAGAATTGAAATAGTAGACAGTTTTATCTATCTAGGTGCTAAGTTTGTTCATACAGGTAATATGGCTGGTGCTGTTAAAACATTAGCTGACCAAGCCCTTAGGACATATTATAATCGTTTATCACATTTTGACAGAGTAAATTAAATGTAAAATCTAAATATTGTTTATTTAATACTATGCTGTTATTTATTCTTTTATATGGTTCCGAAGTATGGGGCAGTCTATAACAATAAGGAAGTTGATAAACTACATATTAAATTCTGTAATCATATATTTGGTGATCGTCAACAAACACTTAACATGGCCGTCTACAGTGAATTAGGGAGACTGCCACTATCAATTATAAGTAAGGAACGCTCGATAAAGTTTTTGGTTAAAATTATGAAAAATGTTAATTCACCTACAATGTATATTGATCAATGTGAAAATATGAATGGAAGCTACTTGGCAAATTGGATGCATTTAATAATTGAGCACTTGTACAAATGTACTAAATTACTTCGAGTTGAATATTAACTATTTGACATTGCTAAAGTGACAGTAACGTGACCAATTCATCCAAGAAAGGAATGATTGTATATATAGTATGTCTTAACTTGATTATTATACAAAATTTAAGACCTCCTTTTGTTGCGAAGATCATATTGAAAAAAACAGATGATGATGATTGGAAAAATCAATTTTCATCACTTATTAGAAATCGAATTTGGTACATTTAATGGAATCGATAGAGAAACTCGTTTATGTAAATTGTGTAATCAAAATGTAATTTAATCTGAATATCATTTTATTTAATGTTGTACATTATAAACTGGTACTAGGAAAACATATTCAGGTCATATATCATAGCCTTCAGTACACAAATTCAATATTTTTATGTCAACTAAAACTAAAAAAAAATATTGTTTAAAATTTCAAATTCATCAAAGAAGTATTAATCATTAAAAAAAAATCTCTTGAAACTTTAACTATTTATTAATTTATATTCTACTTTCATCATATATTTGTTTGCATTGCATTTAACTGTTTATTATTGTCTTTGACACATTGACATCATTGTAAATGGCCAAAGGCAATTGTCTTGCAGTGTTGCTAATTATCTTTGAAACTTGAAGCGTGTAATTTAAACAGATGTTGAATATACAAGTCATGTATCAACATTTGCTAACCACGAACATAAGTTATACAGAAACACATTAAGCTATAAATAAATATGCTTTATCTCGTCTGTCAATACACGAGTACCTTAATGCATGCCTTCCAACTAAAAGTGTTAATGACAGCATGTGTACGTATCGGTTACACTTCTCCAGTGAAATGATTTAATGACAATTAACAGCTTAATACGTTAATTAATGACAAAAACATAACATTCATAATTAATTAGTATCTCGTTCCTCCAAAACAAAAACATCACATACATTTACAACCGTATTCATAATTAATTTTAACACGTGTGTGTTTTACAAATAAGGTGAAAAACATAACATACACATTTAATTACTATTTCCATCCTCCACAGTGACAACATAAAAACACATAAAAGCAAAATAACGTTCAAATTCATTATTCATTTCAACACGTGGGTGATTTAAAAAAACACACATGTACAAATAACGTCGTAACGACGTTGTTCTTTCTGCATGAATCATTATGTAGAGTACAGTATAGAGTATGAGACCCATGATGTGCGGATCGGTGAGTCGTGGGTTCGAATTTCAGGAACATGATTAGCAAACAAGTTCGTTTTATTATGTTGTTTGCACACTTTACCAATAATTAGAAAACTTTAATTTCTAAACTGTTTTTACAGTTTCATTTCATGTCCGTAAGTGTTCATAGTTTCCTCTTATGTTATGACTCATGTCATGTAAACGTAACACAAAAGAATCGATACCATACTTGATCCTAAAGATATATTTGGAAAAAAAGTAACAACTATATAATTGTACATTCCTTTCGCAAATATTCATTTTTATAGTAAATCACCGATGATGTGCATTCAACCTAAGAATTGTCTTCTCGTTGATTTGACGAATGTTAAAATAAACATTCCATTCCTGTATCAAATGATTAATGCGTACTCTACGAAAAGACATTACACGCCAACAAATACTTTCGGTTATAAAATTGGTGAGGAAATAATAACACACGAATTAAGATGAAGATGGTAAAAAAATATTTCACTTATTAGATGCATTCTACGCCTTGCATATAAAGTTGGAGTTTTGTACTTTTACGAAGTTTCTCAAACAATAAGTAACATACACAATCAGCCGCTGTTTTGCACTTCTTTGATCATTTTTACTGATCATTTGTCTCCCCAAAAGTCAGAGGTAACAAAGCTCCACCTCTTGGCATGATAAATAGCCAACGAAAACAGAGTACCATGAAAGGCGAAGTTTGCTCTGCAAAACAATCATTATGGACCAGGTCCTGATTAAGTTATATTATTTCAGCTATTTCATATAGTATTTTTATAAACCTGTTTTTTCTAAAATCGTCGCTGAGATATGGCATTTGCAAAAATTCATGTTCAAATTCATGTTGGAAATTTCTGGGAGGAGTAACATCAAACCAATCGATATAAACAAACACTCACGGTAGTAACTGGATTGACATCATATTAGGGAACTGCCAAACAAATAAATCGGCCATTTGAAAGTTTCTCTTACTTGTTATGCAAGACGAAGTAAACTGTTACTGCACCAAATGAAATATCAAACCAGTCATTTTCATCTAAGGCTACAGAAGTACATAACAAAATCATTCGTTATGATTAATCTGCCGTTAAATATACAAAATATAAAAATACGAAACGATCGTACTCTTATGAAAACCTAGTTTCCCATGACAACTCATTGCGTGAAGATAATGAATTACTTTATGATACATTTGCAAATATAACAGCATTTATAATAACAAAAGTAATAGATCAGCAGAAGAATCACAACAATGAATTACCACGTTCACTCAAAGATGTTTTTATTTACACAGCAAAAGTTGAAAAGTGAAAACGATAAGTTATTAAACATGTTAAAAACCGTGAAAAATGACAATGATGTTTTAAAGTCAGAATGGAAGGAACAATATGACAATGGAGATGGAATCCCTACTTTCAAAAGCAATAGCATATACTTGCTCAAAAAAGAAAACCAATATAGGTTAAACGAGTAAGACAACAACGTGGTGTTCTTAATATTTAAAAGATAACACCCAATTTCAAGGCAGAGAACTCCAAACTAATGTATATTGCTACTAAATGCAGAGTTATCCTGAACAACTAAATTCTAATTTATCACAAAGCTGAAGCTATTACAATCAGTATGCATGAAGAGATAGTTGCAGTTATGATTGATAATAGACTCTCTTGCCATAACCAAGTAGACCATCTTATAAAAATGCAATCCATTACTTTATATCTTAATACATCTTATTACTTGCTATGAGACACATTGTATTAAAACAAATTGATATTATAATTTTATCAACGACCAAATAAGACACATACCATTTTTTTAAAACTTTGATAATATTTTGTAGTTGAGTTGAATTTGGTTTCGTCTGTATATTTTCCATAATGTTGTATACATTGTACAACATTTCCCTGTATACAGTTTACAAAATGCCCTTATACTTAGTCAAAATTGTAATAAAACAGCCATTTAAAAAACCCAGTCCGAATCCCAAACTGGCAGCTGGTTAGTAGTTGGCGATTCGCGGCGAATCACTAACTGGATGTTTTGAATCGCCGTCTGGAGAGTATACTAGTTATATTGAAGAAAATAATAAATAACACACCAGTGCCGGGTATAAATATAACCAGTATACTCACAACACGGCGATTCAAAACGTCCAGTTGGGGATTCACCGCGAATCACCAACTACCAACCAGTTGCCAATTTATATTTAAAATAAATCAACTCTATTAGAATAACAGTTTGTAACAATAACTAAACATCATTCCCGCGTTGTTCCTTCAATATCATTAGTATATTCATCAGGAGGCGATTCAAAACGTCCAGTTTTGGATTCACCACGAATCAACAACTACCAACCAGTTGCCAGTTGAGGTAACGGATATTTTTTCAAATCGATATTTGTTTTTAAAATAAATCAATTCTATAGAATAACAGTTTGTAACAATAACTAAACATCATTCCCGTGGTGTTCCTTCAATATCATTAGTATCATTAGGCGATTCAAAATTTTCAGTTGGGGATTCGCCGCTTACCGCCAAATACCAACCCGCTGCCAGTTGGGGATTCAGATTTTATATTAATATACATCCGTTTGCTATTGATAATATTTCTAAACATATAAACAAGAGTAAAATATGTAAATTTAATAGTTATTATAATAACGAGTCCGAATCCCCAACTGGCAACTGGTCGGCAGTTGGTGATTCGAATCCCCAACTACCAACTGCCAACTATCTACTAACTTTATGTCGAACACAGAATTACAATGTGGGGAGTAGCGTCATCTGATGGACGTTTATCATAAAATATTTAGACACGCCCTATTATGAAACAAATATTAAATGTGAGCGATTTGACTTAATTTGGCTGATAGATTGTCACACCAGAGGTTGCGGATTAGATCCAGACTCGATCTGAGATTTCTTGTCAAACCAACATTCAGTACTTGTTCTACCGAGGAAAGGCATGAGTGATTCATTAAATATTCATAAGAGCTAGCTTTGAGATGACTTTGCGATCGAACTAAATATAACGTTGTATATACTACCATGGGACACAGTTTTCGTATATATATCATTGAAATCTGGTCACATTCCTATACATTTTGTCTCATTCGAGCTAGACAGAAAAAGCAATGTGGTACATGTGATATATATGTATGGTATTTGTTTACCTTTCTTTCCTTAATGTTTATTCAACTTCCAGATAATTGAGAATAAAAGTTGTAAACTTGTTATTGACATCTTTATGTTTTATTCTTTGTTTACAAGCATTTGTACCAGTTGGTCGGATTTAAGCTGCACTTGCTGTTTTTGCTGCTGAACTTTCTACGACCCTTTGTGTCACTGTTACTGTATTGACCGAGCCCGGTAAGCTTAGTCGGTAGCGCGTCTGATATTCAATCCAGATGTCATGAGTTTTAACCTATGGTTTCGACTTTTCACCGTCACAGTTTCGACATTTCACCATCGTTTTTTCGGCTTTTCACCATCGTAGTTTCGAATTTTCATTATTTCAATTTTACTTAATATCTCTGTGATTATTGATGCACGACATTGTGTCCTAACTGTAACAAAATAGTTAGGTTGTTGCGGCCTAACTTAGTAGTATCAGCTAGAACGTGTCTATTGGAATGATTGAGGCTATATTTAGAGCAGGTAGAGTGGGTTTGTTAAAACGTATCGATAGATCGGTGGGAGAAACGTTTTTAAGATCTTTTAACATATTTTTTTTTTATTAAAGAATAAACCATTTTGGCGTTTATTTCGAGAAAACCCATTAAGTATTTAGAAAGTTAGAACAATCAAACGGGTTGATTATTTATAAAATCAATTTAAATTTACATTAAGCCTATTTTGTAAAAGACGCATCGTATGATATATTAAACTTGTTAATTCATAATTTGCACGAAATTCACTAAGGTATGCGGAGTGTTTTACTATATAGATCTAACTGTATTATGGAAACTTCGTTCAGTCTAGCAGAGCACATATTTACGGAATCGTTGTGGCGAGAAGGATTCAGCATGTTACTGTTCAATTACATAGCGGTAGACGGGTATGTGAATTTTATATTATGTTGTATATGGTTGAGATATTTAAATGTCTGATAGATATATTTTAACGTAATCAGTTGTATAAATTGTTCATATCCATTCCGACGAGAATGTATGTAATCTAATTTCACATACGTGGTATTGAGAGTTGTTTTGTTAGAATATAGGCCGAGGAAACTGAAAGCTTATTTTGAGCTATTGATATCGTGTTTACGATGAAGTATTGAAATTCATCACGTTAGAATTGATTGATATGTGTAATCAAATTTTGTGGATGCTTATTCTGATATTCACAAAGTGAATAGATACAGAATTGGTCGGTTATTGTTTATATTATAAATGAGGAATTACATACAGATATAATTGCTACTTTGGAATTTACGGAAGGTCATATATGAGATGTTGTTTAAACTACTATGAAACTGCAGATAGTGAAAATTGAATGAAATGTTATCATATGTTGATAAAAATGCAATGATATTGATAGATATTGATAAAAACGGCTACAATATATATATTGTAGCCGTTTTTAGACGTACGCGAGATATGTGCCCGCTACGTTAACGACGCATAGACGTGACAGGAAGTCGGCTGGTGGTACATGTAGTACCGTCATAAGAACAGCAACCCACATAATCGTTATATAGACGACTTGACGATCCTACCGTTGGAGTATTGCCGAAGTATAGTCGGTACGAAGCTACGTAAAGCCAGATAACCCAGTACAGAATTCTAGGGAAGATAACACTCTTTATATAGCCATCGCCACGAGGAACGATTGACGCTAAATCTACGATAATCCGGACGCGGTAGTAGAGTATCTTAAAAACAAATATTAACGTATTTTATAACAGTTATAACATTCATATAATGTAAGCAGTTTGTATCGCGATATTAGTATACGGAACGTGTAGGAGAAAGAACTTGCGATTAAAAAAAGTGTTAGTTCCCTCATAGGACATATTTAAACCAGCGTTTTTTGTTAATGAATAATTAGCTTTAATTTGTATATAGTGTATAATTGTATATTCATAATTTTATTCATGTAAAAGTAAAATTGTACATTTTATTTTGAGTATACTTGTATTCTAACCTCGTAAGTTGTCGGCCCTTGGTCATTTTGCTTCACTAACTCACCACTGATCTAAGTGAGAAATTTACCAGTTATAAGCGAAGATGGGTGTGCTCGAGAGCTGGTTACCATTCCAGAATACAAAAAAAAGTGGTTAGGTTAACTGGTCGTCTGGTAGCCCTCGATGGCATAAAAAGTATGCTTAATAGTTACTTTGTTATTAAGGCCCCATGGCTTTCGAAGTCTGCTGTTTCTAAATTTTCTTATTTTTGTCATATTTCGGCTAAATTTCATGCTATATCGGTAAGTTTCATTATTTAATTGATGACTTATTTATACTTAATGCATAACAATAAAACCAATAATAAATGAAATGATAGTATTATCTTTTTATTAATATTCGAACACATATGGGATGCAATAGCGACGTAGCATTAGTTTATGCAATTTTCAATAGTTTTTTCTTTTTATATATTCCAGTTCTTATTCTTCCAGTATGGGTGCACAACCACTATTGCAGCATTGCCACACTATCGAGTTAGATAAGAACAAGAGCCATGTTAGACATGGCCAATGCCTCCGCCGAAGTAAATCTTGTACTGGCGACTTCCTGTCAATGCTCTCTATCATTGTATGTAGTTTCAAAGCATTTACTTCAAACTTTTTCAAGGTATGTTCCAAAAAAAAAGGGATAACAACAAACGGGAATAATGCTGTAAAGACAAAATAAAGAAAAATGCTTCCTGAAATATTAACTAAATCACTTGAACATGTTTTGAGTTATATTGCAGACTAGCATAATAACACAAAATAACAAAGGTAATAATTATGTAAAGACAGAAGAAAGAGTTTTTGCACACTTCACTTCCTCTCAATGTACTCTATAACTAAATCCCTTGAATATAATAACGAGAGATAATTCAAAAATGGGCAAAAACGGTCGAGCTATAGTTCTTGGACAATGCACGTCCTCTCAATGTCATCTATCATTGTGTGAAATATGATTCAAATAACTTGAATAGTTCCTGAGTAATCTGTATGCCAATTATACTAAACATGATACATAGGAATAATTGAAAAATGAGGCAAGGTAGAGTTATACACTGCACTTCCCCTTAATGTCCTCTGTCTTTGTATGCAGTTTGAATAAATTCCACTCAGCACTTTACGAATTAAACAAGTAAATTATATAAAAGGGAGATAATTAAAAAATATGGTTCTTGTACACTAGATTCCTCTCAATGTCCTCAATCATTGTTTGAAGATTCAACTAAATCCGTTGAATAGTTTTGGAATTATGCTCCGGACAAAAATGTAAATTTAACAAAGGCAGATAATACATAAATCAGCAAAGTATAGTTATAGTTCGTTAAAATTGCTCTTCCTCTCAATTTCCTCTTTCATTGTGTGAAGTTTCAACAAAATCCAATGAATAGTTTAGGAGTTATGCTCCGGACAAGTAAATTTAATAAAGGGAGATAATTAAAAAATGAGCAAGGTAGATAGATGTATGGTTATCAACAATGCACTTCCCCTCAATGTCCTCTGTCATTTTATGAAGATTCAACAAAATCGCTTGAATATTTTTGCAGTTATACTCCTGACAAAAGTGTTACAGACGGACGGACGCACGCACGCACAGACGGACCATTTTGTTTCCCACTTCGCCTTCGGTGGGGGATAAGACACTGTTTCGGGAAAGCGCATTTAAACAAAAGCTAATGTACATATCATCACAGGTGATTTGAATAACACGATCTTGTACACTTCATTTGCCAAAAACTGTAAATAAGTAGGTTTTTTTCGGGATTCGAACCTACGACCCGTGCAGTGGTTTTAACGCTTTACTCGACATTCAGTTCTTGAAGCATTTGGCTTTAATTACAATTGATATTTTCCCCATGTATTTCATTTATTGTAGCTGTATATCTGTTTTATCTATATACTGTAACGATACTGCGGTGGTACTTGGTGGTGGTGCTTGGTTTCTTCGAATATAATGCATTTAAACAAAAGTATGTACTTTGATAAATTTAAATTCAAGTCTTATAGTTAGACTATAATACATACTATTCAACTTTAGTTACACGAGTAATACAACAAAGGATAGAAACAACTGTTTCAAGTGGTTTAATATATATTCCGATTATATTTTACACATAATTATATAGTATTTCATGCAAACACAATATTCATATATATCCAATACCCACATATCCTATGTTTGTGATACCAAAGATGGCAAACGCACTGTAATACGCTCGATCCATCCATACTACATTGTGTAAGTACTGCAGCAGACGTACCTATATCGTCTGGTTCGGTCTATGAAAAAAGAATAATGTGTTGTGGCAGAAGTAACGCCATTGTTTGAAAGATAAAATATATATTTTGGCCTCGTTGATTTAGTGAATGTAATGTAGCAAAAGTGCTGTGGGTGAAGAAACACGATCCAGTACGTGTTATGTCAGACGTCAAACTATCTTTGCAGAATATACTCGTATATTTATAATCTTTATTTGCTATGGAAAAAACATTTAAACATACAATACAACTAGGCAGAACAATAAGCACATCAATGAAATAATGCTTGCACGTACGCTTGACGTTTGATCCAGTCAATAAAATAGATTTAACTATTGTGGCTTAGGTAACACTATCGTTTGATCGACTCAATGAAAGAGAGTGCTAATTGTGTGACATAAATACTACTACCGTTTTGAAGATAACACAAGTGCTGTCGCTGACGTAACAATATCATTGTCCCAATAAGTGGAAGATAACAAAAATACTAGTACATGTGCCATGACTAACATAACATTGCCAGTAAGTAAACACAGGTGTATATATTAAGCGTACCTACATGATCTTATTATCGGGGAGTCACTTTAATGATATTAGAAAACTAAAGCAATAATAATTCTCAACAATAAAACTCTAGTAAGAAACAGTAAAACATGACATAAGCATAACAAATTAAACCATATTTATTAAAGCATTTTAGTAATCCATATATTTGGTTTTTGATAGTCTGAATAAATTCATTTGAATGGTTGATCTTTTTTGAGTTATTAAAAATTAATCAGTATATAGTTTTAGACAACCATATAAAACACATTCTCATCTTTAAAACAATAACATAAAATACAGTTAAGATAATGCACTAAGAGAAATATCCAAACCAGCGACGCTCAAATAATATGAACCATAATTATAAACAGTGCCGATACACTTAACTAACCTTACTTTCCTTAAGATAAATGATTAGTTTATATCGTATCTAAAATCTTGGTATACTTTTGCGTGGAAACACCAACTCTACCTCAGAGCTCGCTTCGTACATGGGATTTGGTGAAGTTTTCACAAACGTGAATCTTTTCCCCTTCAGTGTTGACAAATCATCGAAAATGGGCGTTTTCCCTTTATGGTTAACTTTAACATAGTTTACAGCCGCCATGTAATCGGACACGTGTGTGGAATAAAAGTCCAATGTGTTAGAACTTAGGCTGGATTCTTCAATAATTAACTTTGAGCGAATTCTTGAATAATTATATGAAAATTTAACACGTGTTGCATCCTCATATGTAAGTGTAACTTTGCTATTCTTTGTATCTATTTCAACCTTTGAAATTGAGTTTGTAGGCTTTCCAAGAACAATGCCTGTCACTTCTTCATATTTCGCTCCCTTGTATGCCTTATCTTCTCGTCTATGTTTACGATTATCATGTTGTGGATAAATCTTACCATCTCTGTCAATCGACAGCACCTTGAAACTTGGTTTCTTTAAAATTGTTATTTTAGCCAATTTACTAAATTCTTTCCCACCATCAACATACAAAGACATTCCCTTCGGAGTCGGTTGTCGCTTTATTTTTTTATACTCCAATCCTCGTATCTTCCATCTAGGTATGTTAGCAATGCGTTTTCGTTTGTATTTTGTTTCATGTTCTGTATAATCAAGTCGCATGAAGTCAATTAGTATTGGATCAACGGGTGAACGGGGAAAAAAGATGTGTAACTGATTCTCAAGAGAAGGTGAGATAGATCGTGCCGGAAGCTCCCATCCCATCACTCTCTGATTTGCGTTGAATGTCACATTTTCAATGCTAGACGGATTCTTTTTCGATCGATCATAGAATTGAACTCCGATTTTTGTGTCTTTGGTAACATTTATCAATCCAATAGTAAAATGTATCACGCCGCGTTTAATATCTATCTGTTGTGGAACAATATATCGTATTATGATTTCTTCATTTCGATCCGGAATAACAACGCCAGGAAACGAAAGCTGACTTTCTGAATTAATATTTACCTCGTAATCAATCACTCTTGCTTCTTGTGACGAACCAAGTTCGTTGTTACTGTTATCAAACCTACCTATTTGCCAGATTGTTCTTTTGCATAGTTTTGAATCAACATGATCGTTACTTGTTTCTATAAATTTATGTTTTGAATTTGATACAGCTCGGGAAATGATCTGTATATCTT
The DNA here is from genome assembly GCA_029582155.1 of Panopea generosa. Classification (NCBI taxonomy): domain Eukaryota; kingdom Metazoa; phylum Mollusca; class Bivalvia; order Adapedonta; family Hiatellidae; genus Panopea; species Panopea generosa. Next base: position 38,315,601 of record CM055895.1, on the reverse strand, counting down.
TCAGTAACACAGGATTGAATCTGACATGAATGTTTGAAGAATCAAGGCATTTGCTTTTTAAACTGAGTTGCTGTATGAACGTCTTAGGTGCTTCAGTTGTTGAAGTTATGGTAGAAACTGTTGATTCTGTAGTAGAATTAGAGGCAACTGTTTGTGTTGTGGCTTCAGATTTAGAGGAAGTTGAATCAGCTGAAGATGTTACGCTTGATGATTCGGTAGCAGCCTCAGAAACAGAACTTTGAGTTGTTGCCTCAGTCTTAGATGAGGTTGAATCAGTTGAAGATTTAACGCTAGATGATTCTGTTGGCGAATCAGATACAGGTGCATGTGATGTTGCATCAGTTTTTGATGAGCTTGAATCAGTTGAAGAAGTTACGCTTGATGGTTTGGTAGCAGCCTCAGAAATAGAACTTTTTGTTGTTGCCTCAGTCATAGATGAGGTTGAATCAGTTGCAGATGTCACGCTTGATGATTTGGTAGCAGCCTCAGAAACAGAACTTTGTGTTGTTGCCTCAGTCTTAGATGAGGTTGAATCAGTTGCAGACGTCATGCTTGATGACTCTGTTGGCGAATCAGATACAGGTGCATGTGTTGTTACGTCAGTTTTAGATGAGGTAGAATCAGTTGAAGAAGTAACGCTCGGTGATTTGGTAGCAGCCTCAGGAACAGAGCTTTGTGCTGTTGCCTCAGTCTTAGATGAGGTTGAATCAGTTGAAGATGTCACGCTTGATGATTCGGTAGCAGTCTCCGAAATAGCACTTTGTGTTGTTGCGTCACTTTTAGGTGTGGTAGAATCAGCTGCAGATGTCACGCTTGATGATTCGGTAGCAGCCTCCGAAACAGAATTTTGTGTTGTTGCGTCTGTTTTAGGTGAGGTAGAATCAGCTGCAGATGTCATGCTTGATGATTCGGTAGCAGCCTCCGAAACAGAACTGTGTGTTGTTGTGTCAGTTTTAAATGAGGTAGAAGCCGTTGAAGATGTAACGCTAGATGATTCTGTTGGTGAATCAGATATAGATGCTTGTGTTGTTGCGTCAGTTTTAGATGGGGTTGAATCATTTGTTGAAGATTTAACGCTTGATGATTCTGTTGGCGTCTCAGTTACAGATGCTTTTGTTGTTGTCTCAGTTTTAGAGGAGCTAGAAGCAGTTGAAGATGCTACGTTTGATGATTCTGTTGGCGAATCAGATATAGGAGCTTGTGTTGTTGCGTCAGGTTTAGATGAGGTAGATTCAGTTGAAGATGTAACGCTTGATGATTCGGTAGCAGCCTCAGAAACAGAACTTTGTGTTGTTGCGTCAGTTTTAGATGGGGTTGAATCAGTTGAAGCTATAGTTGTAGGCGCATCGATCTTCTGAGCACAAAGAGATGGGGTGTCTGATTTAACTAAAATTGCATCACAAATATTTAACTCAATGTTGGAATCAAACGACATTTTATCGAATTCTGTCCCGTGACAATCAGCAGATTCTACATTTAATACTACTTTATGTTCCCCTATTGTTAAATCCCTCGACATTCCAACTGGGATGGTTGTTTTGAATTCGTTCCAATATTTACCCCACCCATTTTCATTTGATGATGTTTCTAGTTGTCCAATATTATGATTATCTACTGACACTGAAATTGTATCACCCAGGCCATCATTAGAAAATTGAAATCCGTTCACGGTTAGAGTTACTGCCTCCGTTAAGCACAATTTAAGTTCAATCTTATCCCCTTTAAACATGTGAAGAGATCCATTTTTCGAAGCACCTGACCTCCATGGTGACCTTGCCTTGCCGGCTCCCCCTACAACATTTTCAAATTCATAGTCTGTAATCACTTGTCCATCGGTGAATATTGCAAAAGAAATTAAAACAAGAGCCTCAACTATCATCATTTTGAAACAAAACATCGTCTTTTCAGTTGAAACAGCTGTGAATGTTTACTTCACCATACGAACATGTCGTCCTTTCAAAAATATATTCGTTTAATATTAATATATAAGTGCGTCTATATATATACATACATCACATATAAAGATGGATCGTTTCATAGGTAAAAGACGCACGTATGCCGTAAATTGCACAGAATTTGCATACGCCCAACTTATATATTCATTTATTATATTAAATCGGTACCTATATTAATAAAAAAAATACTATGGTTTGTACGTAACGCTGAGAATTGTTTATTAACAGCTTTTGACTACACCCATGCAATTGTGTTTCACAGCATTCAAATTTATGCATGAAATTACCGCATCTGCGTACAAGTGTCTTTTATGCATACCACAATCTGTTTATGAGTAATGATTTAGTAATACAGGGCGGGAAAAGCACTCGTGAGGAATAAATATTTTTGTCTTATATGTTCACCAAGAGTACTATAGTCATTTGTACGCACTTTGAGGATAGGAAAAGACGATATAAGTTCTCTACTGAGATTATTGTCCATTTTACATTGATTTAAAATGTGTGTTATTTATAAATCATCTCCTGAAGAAAATAGTTCCTTTGAAACACGTTTATTCTAGCAACAGTAAATATCAGGGGTAAAACAGAGTCAAGACTAACAGCGACTCCCAATTCTTATATGTTATTTAATTGAGTTAATTATCTTGCAATTCTTATAGAATAACATCCTATTGTCACGTCAAAGGGAATTTTCCAGGATTTTTCAAACTTAAAATTTGCTAAATCTATATTTTCCAATATATCATACCTATATATACTCATTGACCCCGTATTGCCAAAAAGAAATATATTCAAACCCGTCAAAACAATACATTAAAAAGGTATTTTCTAACTTGGGTTACGCGCCTAGTTTAGATTAAATTAGATTTCCCGCTTTTGTGACGTATTAAATGATTCACGTGATTTCAAATTGATCCGTTATACACGGGTGGATCCGAGATTCAGTTAAGAGTGGGGCGTAATACAAATCTGAACGGGCAAACACGTTTTCAGTAGAAACATAACGTATTTTAAAAACATATTGGAGTTTACGGGGTGGGGGGGGGGGGGGGGGGGGGGTAAAAAGAGTAAATCCGCCATCGATACAGGTTTACACTAGCAAAATTGTTTTATCTTTGGAAGAGTTCGAATGACGTCACGTAGCAGTCAAGTGCTGTCTATTTTTAAAATGGGGATTTCGTTTCAAGTTTATGACTCCAATAAAATTTCGATTTTGGAACGTTTTGGTGGATTTGATTTAAGCAGTACTTAATTGATCAATCATGCCACAGTGACTAACAGGAACGATTCAATATTTAAATGAGACTAATTTATTTCCTTTACAAACTTCCACCATTTATAAAATATATGAAATGTTAACAGAAACCTGTTTAATTTAAGTTAACCTTTACACCGATCGCATGGTTAATATTGGATATTATACAATATTATACAATGAGAGACAAACCTTTACACCGATCTCATGGTTAAGAGTTAGGATCGGATATTATACAATATTATACAATGAGAGACAATCCTTTTAAACGGTATCATGGTTAGGATCGGATATTATACAATATTATACAATGAAAGACAAACCTTTACACCGACCTCATGGTTAGGATCGGATATTATACAATATTATACAATGAGAGACAATCCTTTTAAACGGTATCATGGTTAGGATCGGATATTATACAATATTATACAATGAAAGACAAACCTTTACACCGACCTCATGGTTAGGATCGGATATTATACAATATTATACAATGAGAGACAAACCTTTACACCGACCTCATGGTTAGAATCGGATATTATACAATATTATACAATGAGAGACAAACCTTTATACCGATCTCATTGTTAGGATCGGATATTATACAATATTATACAATGAGAGACAAACCTTTAAACCGACCTCATGGTTAGGATCGGATATTATACAATATTATACAATGAGAGACAAACCTTTACACCGATCTCATGGTTAAGATCGGATATTATACAGTATTATACAATGAGAGACAAACCTTTACACCGACCTCATGGTTAGAATCGGATATTATACAATAATATACGCTTAATTTTAACCATTTGTTACAGTATATGTTTTATGGTTTTCACTTATTTCAATCTCAAATTGACATTGTTGTATACTGACAAGATAGCAAATTTTTTTATATAATAAGTGTTATGTTAACGGTCCTACAAAGATGTTTCTACCGTGGCTGATTTTCTTCAGGAGAGTAAAATACGCTACAAGGCAGATATTTTAAATGCCATTTTCAACACATTACAGGCTCTATCAATCGTACATACTCGGCCAATTCCGCCATCCTTCGGTATTAGGATAGTCGACAAGATGATCCGAATGCAGGTTGTATATGACAATCGGTTTTATTGGTGGAGGAAAACCTTATACTGATAACAAACAGAATAAAACAACCAACTAACCTGCAAACTATATGGCATAAAGTGTTTTGAACGTGCTGGGCTCGAATCTTTGGAATGACAGCACCTTAAATCAATAGATTACGTGAATTTTATAATACTATTTATTGTCCAAAAGAAATTTGAAATTATTATTGTATGGTTTCATATACACCTATATTTTGAAAGGTGTGAATTTTTTGACAGCACTGTCAGACTTAATTAATTACACGCCGATGTCGCTATCTCCGGGACCAGCTCTATCAATGTCAACTACTTCATACAGATTTGAAATATCAAATGTGTCATATTCTTTAATACATTCAAAGTCGGCGACATTAAAATCAGGCTGAACACATACAATTATGGAGTAGATATATTATGAAATAAGGAGTAAACTGTCGTTAACGTCCACGCTATGACTCAGTTGCGACGTTTTGTCATTTACATAATATAGTCAAATACATAAGTATGTAAAGTAAGTAAATATTTTATTATAGTGACATGTGAACATGTAACATTAATATACAGATATATACTATTAAACAACAAATCCGGTTTTATGAACCTACTGCTCACCTTTACAAAGAAATAGTTATATTGTTCCACATAAAATTATGCTTGCATTTAAACATCTTAAAAAATAAATAATAGATATAAGGTAATTACATAACAGCATATCATTTACTGCTGTTTGAAAAGTCATTGGTAACATATTGTACTTCTTCTTCTCATATAAGCCTTAACTATATATATAGCTACTTTCCTGTGAAAGGTTGTGATAATATATACTAAACACATTGATCAATATCATCACCATCAAACTGAATATTAATAAATTGCTCATTGAAAACGTTAAAGGTAGTTAAATTCATATAACATTTCACGATTTGACAAAAATGTTTAAACTTAACGAAGAGACTACACAATTACTTTTTTTACAAACTACGTCTTGGAATTGATAAGTGTCAATGTACCGGTAAAATGTAAATGATAGGTTTGATAAACATAACACATTGAACAGGTTTTGGCAAATATTAATAAATGAAATATAGCGCTCAAAAGTTTTAAAAAGTACAACGTTTTAAGCCTTTAGTAGCAGTTGCTTTAGAATTTCATTTTCTTCTCACTTCATAATCCAATGCCGTTGAAGACTATTATATGTCAAGATTAGCATCGGCATCTCCTTTATTAGGGTGTGTATGGTCGTTAAAACTTGTATTGTTACGTTTAATATTCTGGAAGTGTATCAGTAAACAGGCAAATATATCAAGAGTTATGTGATATGAATGGTGATAAATTGGTTTAAAATATGTTTTGATATGTTTTGGATATAGTGTCTTATAAATCTTTATAGACTGACATGGTGATATGTCAAATTTAAGGATTGTTTTATATTAAGTTTATACAGTGTATAAACCATTATGAGACTTAAATTAACCATTATGAGACTTAAATTAAAGCCCTAACTGCCGTATAGAAGCAAGGTGGCTCTGGGGCAGGTTTTATATGATTCAGTACATGATTCAAATCAGAGAACACTTTTTCAAAATTTCACAATCATCAATGCATTGTTTTTGTTATAATCATGCATTCTATTAGATTATTGTTAAAACATTCAATTGGCATAAAATAATTTCCAAAAATTTTGCTATATGTAGTTTGAAAAAAAAGTTAAATTCCAACTGCCAAATATTTGGAATTCGAGGGAGATGCACTCTATACACATGAATCTGGGTTAATCCACCATGAGCAGTCTCCTCTTACAAATATTTACAACCCTGCCAGTAAATGTTGGGGATTTTAAAACAAAATCTAAAATTCGTTTATTAGAGCCTCATCAAACTATACACAACATTAAACATATGCATAAAGTACACAATTATTACATGTTATGTAATTCTATAAAGAAGTGTAAGAGACAAAACAGCAATATTCAAATATCGCAATAATCATGCAGTAAAAACATGCAATATCATACTAGTATAATTGACTATTTAAGATATACACAGCGATTGTTAGCATGAATCTTTATTTTTTCTTGTGTATATAACTATATTAAAATAAATTATATTTATTTTCTGTTTTAATAAACTTATGCAAGAGGGCAAAATTGGTTAATTTTGAAAATCTCCTCAAATTAATGAGATATAGGACGATCTGATGAACAATGACTGAGCTATCACTATCAAAATTTCCAAAAATAAATATAATAATATCAATCATTATATACATTTTAAGACAACGTTAAATAGACTATAAATGTTGTCTATTTGCTTAAAAAGAGTTATCTTCTTTCAAGAATTAGAAAGCAAGTTATGTACATCAATTTGAACAGCTATTTTCCTCAATAATATGTTGTCTAATATTGTCGCATAAAGGGCTTTTTAACATTAAAATCATCTCTGATTCAATTTATCTTTGTTCAATTTGTCCTTGTGCATACCTTCTATTTACTAATCGAATTGGCGACACACAACAACGAATTTTGCAAATCCTGCTCGATGTTCATTTGGTAAAAGACTTTTGCAGTTTGAAAATCTTATTTGATATAACGATACCTTTTCTTCTATTCTATACTTGTAGTAGTAGTTCCATAATGTACTTATAAGCTACAGGGTAGACATATGATGAAGCAATGCTGTCAGTCATGTTATATGTATACTGTATAACTTATAGTAAAAACAAACTATAATGAGAAACAAATGCATTTAATATTCGATACCATTGGTGCTATGGGATTTAATAATTATATCTTCTGTGCAACGTGGTCTTAAAATATTGTTGTTGTAGTTGTTGTTGTTGTTGTTGATGTTGTATGGTGTTTAGCATCGCGTTCAACAATTCTTCAGTTATATCGCGTGGGTGTCTGCTTGAGAAGAATTGTAAGCGCTGCTACCCTGGAGTACCATGCCGCAGACATATGGTGTGATAACCCATCCAGTCACATTATACTGCTACCCTGGAGTACCATGCCACAGACACATGGTGTGATACCCCACCCAGTCACGTTATACTGCTACCCTGGAGTACCATGCTACAGACACACGGTGTGATAACCCACCCAGTCACATTATACTGCTACCCTGGAGTACCATGCCGCAGACACACTGTGTGATACCCCACCCAGTCACATTATACTGACACGACCAGACCTACCCTGGAGTACCATGCCGCAGACACACGATGTGATACCCCACCCAGTCACATCATACTGACACTGACACGACCAGACCTACCTTGGAGTACCATGCCGCGAACACACGGTGTGATACCCCTCCCGGTCACAGTATACTGGCACTGACACGACCAGACCTGACCTGGAGTACCATGCCGCGAACACATGGTGTGATACCCCACCCGGTCACATTATACTGACACTGACACGACCTTTCCTCTAAATGCTGAACGTCAAGCGAGGACGTTTCGAGTACAATTTAGTATGACCATATCGACGAACCAACGCTCTTCCGCATGTGAGAGGGCGCTTTACCACAAAACTACTACTGTGGTGTGTCCGTAGAAGAAATATTGCGGTAACATGAATGAAAACACGTTTTTTTTTGTACGAAATAGAAGTTCTAAGATTTATGTGGATTTGCTGATTTATTTTACATTATGCATTTTAACTGACGCATACCAACCTTTTGTCTTCCAAAACCGCAACATTACAGAAACAAACATCTCAATGTTGTGGTTACTGTGTAACTATCAGTTATGCAGAATACGCACCGAGTAGTTTTGGAGACGGAGTATATGCGTAGTGAAGACTGAAGGACTGAAGGAATGGCATTTGTTATGTATGTCCCGACAAAAATAAGTCTGGAGTGTGTTTTTGTTCAAAATATGTTGACAAGCGATTAATTACAACAAACTGTTTTCTTACGCAAATGTGTCTAGTTTAGCCGTAAACTTCTAGATAGTACATGAAAAAAGATAACTATCATAGTAGTATTAAACTCTTGATAATTGTATCATTGTCTCTTTATTTTGTTTTTATAAAGTGGTACATTTACTTCAACGATTTGTATGAGATATAGAGTGCATTGATCAAAAGGTTTTTGAAAATATTTTCACCAAGAATAGTGTTACCAGTAGTAACCTCCGTAAGATTCACTACGCAGCCGTGCCCCCTTTTGCCATGGTAACAAGATTCTTGCACCTGAATTTGTTTTAAAAAGTTTCAAAAGTGTTTATAGAAGATGTTATATCTGCTGCAGTTAAGTCGAACAAACGCTTACAAAGCGTGTACTGCAGTGAGACATCACTAGTGTTAAAAAGTGACTGGTGTAAGATTTTAACAGATGCATGTAGTGAGACGTCACTGGTGTAGTGACTTGTGTAAGATTTTAACAGATGCATGTAGTGAGACGTCACTGGTGTAGTGACTTGTGTAAGATTTTAACAGATGCATGTAGTGAGACGTCACTGGTGTAGTGACTTGTGTAGGATTTTAACAGATGCATGTAGTGAGACGTCACTGGTGTAGTGACTTGTGTAGGATTTTAACAGATGCATGTATTAACAGATGCATGTATTTTTAAGCATAAAGATACTTCTTTAAAAAAAATCTTCGCTTCGCCGACACGAAAACACGACAAATATCATACTAAAAAAAAATCACTCATACAACCCTAAAAAATACATAATACATATAAATCATAATATATTGTAGCACAGCCAAAATACAGCACAGTTTGCTAAAGTGCAACCACAGGGTACATATTTCATATGAATTATCAAAATGACCAGTTCACAGCGCAAGGGACAGGACAGAAGTCGTCACAAAGACAACTTATCCAAAGACAACCCGTCTCACATTTTGAGAATGTCCCAATACTTAGTGAGCTCGTCCCACTAAAAGACAAGTTGTCCCCTTCAAAAATGTTAAAACCATTTAGTCGCCCTTTACGTTGAACTCAGTGTTACACGGTGGTTGTCATACTTGTCCCATTATGTGACACTCAGCTGCAAAGTGCGATGATAATACATTTATTTTGAAAGCCTAATGAACAACATGGTCAGCTACACCATTGAGACGAGCTCTCTGATTGGCTGAAAAAAAATATAGGGATGTTCAGGAAAGTAAAATTAGTGAAATTTACTTTTTTTTCATGCTGAAAATGGGGGTACCCAACTTCAGGGGGCAAAAAGTGGTAAAAAGTGGTACTTTTGATACCATTTTGGGGACATTTTAATTTGAGTCTAAGACAGTACTTTAATATGATATAGGACTTTTTGTCCGCTGATGATAGAAATAGTGAAGATTAGGTTAAATGTTATAATGTCACAATATCAATTATGTTTCGTTGATTTTTAACACACACACATTCATGTATACATACTTATTTATAAGTCATATACTACTTGCAACAAACATGACGTAGTAAACAACTTATTTCGACCTTTTCACATTAAATAAATAAAAGCAATATTCAAATTATTAAGTACATTATCTTCATTTAATTCTTCTTGTAAGATTTTTCGCCGTTTTCATCCATGATTTAAAATATACATATGTGTAACTGTTGTTAGCATGTCTTACGGACTGGAGTGTCATCACCCCGCCAACATGACAGAAATCAGCCATCCTAGTATAACAAAAAAACACGACAAATAAAGTATATGTCGTGTTTTTGTGCCGGCGGGGCGAAGACACGAAAACACGACAGCATGACGATTAAAGGGCGCCAACACGTCAAATTCATACCGGCCAACACGAAAACTCGACAAATAAATACGAGGCTTTGGCGCCCTCTAAACGTCGACTTTCCGTAGAATGTGTCGTATCTTCGACCCGCCAAAACGAAGACACGAAAACTGGACAAATATCTACTTTGTCGAGTTTTTGTGTTTTCGTGTTTTCGCCCCGCGAACACGCAAACACGACATGGCAGAAATCAGCCACCATATAATATATATGACAGATGCTGTTGAACCCTCATACCGTGTGTACCTTTTGTTTTTGATCGATATATATATATATATATGAAGTTGAGTCATTAGATTGTTAGCATTTTTGTTTAACCATTTAAGTGGATTCAATATATATATAAGAAAAAATAAGTTCATTGAGTGAGACTGTATTGTTTTAAGCATTTCCGAAACCACAGCACTGACTCGATGGAGATGCACCTACCTGCACAGGTTTATACGGTGATAATAACTCTTCCAAATGATGAGTAAGTCATGTGAAATAGTCCTTAATTGCCTATCTCTCGTCGCAAGAAATGGAAACAAAACATCCAATTTGAATCAACTAAGCTGCTTTATTGTTTATAAACAGTTTGCCTGTTGGTAAACTTAATTGTTCCTAGTAAACATGCAAATATGTAAATATTACTGGAATTTTGTGCTTTCACGGGATTCCTCTATTCGGTTTTATCAGCTGTCCTTTCATGAGTACATTGCTAAATAGTATTACCTTTAATATTTTTTCCATATTGTTATACTAATACATATACTGACAGAATAAAGAAACGCCGGGTAAATTTCAAAACAATTATCTAACTATTGTAAGTGATTTTTTATGTTTTAGAATAATATATTCTAATAAGATATTTCAATTATGATTTTGCCAAAAAAACTGATCCTATTGACAAAATCATTAATGAAATATTCTAAATTTCGATGACAATAGTTTGATAATGTGGTTCTGAAGTTCACCCGGCATTTCTTTATCGTTTCGGTATATTGTAATCTAGTTATCCCGGTAGAAGGTAACGATAATAAAAGTTTGCAGTGTATCATTATATACACAAGCCAATCCTGTAGTAGTAACCGGTTAAAATAAAAAAATCACATTTTTTATCACACACTATTGTATAAACACTTGTAAAAACATTCAAATCGCCACGATTTATTAAATATACAAAAACATGTAAGCTGTTTACAGTTTCTGCACAACCTTACCATTGGTAAAGCAAGAACACACAAATCAGTTCCATAGAAGATATAGAGTTTCAGAAGACACGACAAGGTTAAAAAATAATTATCAAATATAAAAATAACAACAACAGCATATTTTAGTACATTATTCTTTTTCGCAAGAGCATTAAAATGAAACAAAACAAAAAAACATGTACATCATTATCATATCAGTGCCTTTGTCTTTCTTAGTTTTTATTACTGTCTAATAAAGTGAGATTGCAAATGGAATTTTCGCTTTTCCTTCTTTTGATAGAGCTATTTAACGAAACTTGCAGGGCTGTGTTTTACAAAGAAACTTACAATAAAAATTAATTTGGCAATTTCTTCTTTGTATGTTCAAATTTTAATCAATCTTTAAACTGATTGTATTTTCAGAACATATATCATTATCGGCGTGACGGCGTCTTGGCCCACTCGACAATGGAGAGTTTGTTTACATATTGCCATGGATGTTATCTTTCCAGTGGTGCCAACGTGGGTCAAACGTTATTCAAACAAATAAAACAGAACTTGGTTTGGCGAGTTTTGATGGCATTGATTACCGACCTTAACGTTGATAAACAATAAATCATGTCAATTCGGACATAAAGTGTGAGAGCAGCCTTTTCATAGTCCGAACAAACAATGAAACATGATATTTTATTTTTGAAATCGTAGTTCAAACAGATTATTTGAGTAATACATATGGGTTGGTGATGTTTTTTTCAATTTATATTCATATTTTCCACTATAATCAAACGTGTTTTCCATTATGTGCTTTGTATTCAATTCATCGATCGAGATCTCATTAACTGCAGCCAGGTAATCGGTCACGTGGGTTGACATGAACACAATCATCTGCTCGCTCGGTAAACCACTTTGATCTTGCTCCGTTTGAAAACTTGTTATATGTAATAGTGTGGTAGTTGTGTTAGCCGTCATCTCAAGGTGTAATGTAGATTTGTCAACGAACTGTACTATACATTTTAAAACGTTACTTAACGTGTCGATATAAACTGAGGAAATATGACTTGAAAACACGTGTGGTTCTGTTGGTGATGTTGGAGCAGATTTTACCATGAATCCAGACGCGTCTATAAAAGCTTTCTCCGTATCGAACGTTTCAAATTTGTAATTTTTATAGGGGAAAAAGGTTCCTTTAGAGTTAATTCTTAAAACGGTTTGGTATTTTTGAAACGGTGATGTTTTATATAAAACTGCTATATGTTCGATGTTAGTTATAGGTTTGCCGCTGTCGACAGTCACGTTCATGCCTTTTGAATCGGCATAGCGGTATCCTCTAATTTTCCAGCGCCTGCTTCTTGAAATGATAATGTTCGATTTTCTGTCATCTCTATACGAAAACTGTAATTTGACAAAATCAAACATAATGATATTTGAATCTGATTGGAAATGCAGTCGTATTGTGTTTCTCCTATTTCTCGTTGTTCCCAGGTAAGGAATGTCCCAGCCCATCACATTCCATTTCTTAGTAAAGGTTATGTAATGAATGTGTGAAAAATTGTCATTGGAGTGATCATAATATTCCAAACCAATGTCCGCATTTTTTGTAAGATTAATCAGCCCAAGTGCAAGAAATGCCGATCCACGTCGTCCTGCAAGTTTTGAAGGCAAATTGAAATTAATTGTTATATCTTTTGTTACAAAGGGTAGTAGTTTAGCAGGGAACTTTAAGTTTTCATTGAGTTTATTTTTTATATTTATAACCAAGGATTTTTCGTTGACGAACGAATTGAGATCCTTATTATCACCGTCGATTTTACCTAGCTGCCAGACTCCCCGCTCACAAAACCTTGCTCCCGACTTTAGAGAGCGCTTATGTTCTCGTTGATGATTTAAGAAATATCCTTGCTGTTTAATAGCTATGGTTGTTCCCGATAAATCTCTACATGAAAAAGCCAGTTTTACATTTTTCCTGTCCAGGCAGTCTGACTTAAAGCTGTGCTGCCTGACTGTGATATAATTTGGCGGAATAGTCGTCGTCGTTGGCGTTGTTGTTGTTGTTGTAGTTGTGGTTGTTGTTGCCGTTGTTGTTCTTGTTGTTGGTGTTGTCGTTGGTGTTGTTGTTGTTGACGTTGTTGTTGTTGGCGTTGTTGTTGTTGTAGTTGTGGTTGTTGTTGCCGTTGTTGTTGTTGGTGTTGTCGTTGTTGACGTTGTTGTTGTTGGCGTTGTTGTTGTTGTTGGTGTTGTTGTTGTAGTTGCGGTTGTTGTTGTTGGTGTTGTTGTTGGTGTTGTTGTTGTAGTTGTGGTTGTTGTTGTTGGTGTTGTTGTTGTTGATGTTGTTGTTGTTGAAGTTGAAATTGTTGATATTGGGCTAACTTCCTCAGGAGAATAAACGAATAAACATCCTGTTTTAGGTTTAGCTAACACGTAAGTCTCTCCGCACCAGAAGTTTATAGTATCAAATGATTCACTGCTAACAATATGAAGCGCTCCAAACTCAACACCAAAACAATCCTGAGAATGTTTCACGTGAATTGATATCTCATGGTTTCCTGGAGGTATCATATATGAGAGACCTAAATGCCCAGATCCGATGAACTCGTTCCAGTATGTACCCCAGTTTGAACGTTCTAGTGTATCGAAGTGGCCAATGTCAAGACCATCTAGCTGCAGTATTATACGCTCAGTCCCTCCGTCATTAGAAAAAGTTAAATTGGTAAAGCTTATATTTGCCCATCCTTCTGTACAGATCCGTATTTTGATAACGTCCCCTTCATACAGATGTGGGACAACATCTCCGTTTCGATCGCTTTGCCGCCATCCAGGCATCAACCGAGCAATCTGCGAAAAGTTAAACACACCTTCATGTGATCGGCAAGTTGATACTAGAAACACAGAACAAATAAATAATCCAACATGAGTAGAAATCGACATTCTATATTATTTGCCAACAAAACACATTGATGAATCAGCGATGCAATTTTAAACGTATGTGTGTTTTATCAACTTATTCATGAGATGAAGTACACTGTGTTGTCATCTATCATTTTGACTTCATCTAACAATAACAATTATACGTGACAACATCTTACGTGGATTTTCTCGAGGCAAAACAACTTAAGGTAATTGAACATAATTTATGTTTCCTCCAATACACAGGTTGTTTATTTTTTGTTTGAACAACATATAGGCATAGTGCCACCATTGCAAAAAGGAAGTGCTTCCGTGGGGTAGTCGCATAATGGCAGTTATAAATAATCCTCAATTCTTCTTCTTTAAAAATGCATTTTCCTTATTTTAATGCTCATTTTTTTATTTGAATGGCATTATTGATGTATTTTGAACATTTTGATAGCATTGTCATGTTTGAATTGTGAATTTAGAAAAAAAAATGATGCTTGGAAATTGGGGTATGAATTCATGATTTCGGAAGTCTACTTTCACTTTGTCACCAGTGTACACACTGGGCAGAAAAAAAATCTCTTATATGACACATGACCCCTACTTTTCTCATCATATTTTGATAGTGCAGAGGTTGACAAACAGTAAAATGTAGATTTCACTTCTTTCATTTGGGACTCTCTATGAATGACAAGCCTTCAAGCTTTTATTATTTACTATAGAATAAAGAACAAAAATCAATGGTGGGGTTACACCTATAACGGTATTGTAATGTTAAGCCGACTACGAAACAAGAACCACAACTGATACGCCTTTTTTAGATGACTGTACAAAGTTGTCTATATTGACGCTGTATATCAAGGCATTATGCTTATGTGATGTAAACACTCACTCACCCACCCACCCACTCAGACGGTAGTAAAAGGCCAAAAAGTACATACGGTATTATATTATTAAATTGCAACCATTATCAGTCGAATCAAGAGTTAACTTACAGTGATGTTAGGAGCTAGTCACGCTTTTGTTAACAGTAATTGCGTGTTAAATATGTTCCATTCGTTGCTGTTGCTTACGTCTACTAGAATGATCTTGATATATTTTCTCTTTCCCTGAACGATTTCTATTGGTTGAGAAAGTAAGACAAAATCAAATTTGGTCGTTAAAATTCTATGTAAAATGGAACGTTTTAGTTTGAAAACAGCAACAACAACAAACTGAACGCTTTTTCATTGGCTGATTAGTGAATGTTCCGCCTATATTAATAGTAATATGTGTATAGTTATATATGATATACACGGTGTTGCATTATGGCGGGATACAACTCTAGCTATGTTATATATAATATAATTGTATGAGTTACTGTTCTTGATCCGATATACAACATGCATACTGATAGCACCATAACATCATTACATATCGGTCACTCTTGGAAAAACACCTTAACTTTCCATCATGTTGTTTGCTCTGACGTACTGTATAAATATATAAAAGTTATTGTTCTTGATCAGATATATTAAATACTTACTCTCTTATAGCACCATTATTTACTAGGTCACTCCTGGGATAAAAACCTTAACTTTCCTTCATGTTGTATGCTCCGACATTTTGTACGAGTATATAAGATAAAATGTTTCGAAATACAGTTTCCAGCCCTCTCTCGCTCCCCAACCAGTATACGTTACCGGTGATGAAAGTTTCATGTTTAACGTGTTGGTGTTCGAGGAAGAGCAAGATAACATTTGCTGCAAACATTGGACAAAATTGCAGAGAAAGTCATTGGTCAAGACGACAGGAAAGCAAATGGAAACGTTTAATAGCTCATCCACAGTTGAATTACCAATGTTGTGACATCATTTATTGTAAGATCGTTGTATTTTACATCCCTTTCTAGATTATATTACCACAAACTATTGACACGTTCATGACCTGCTAATGACACTCTCCTGACTTTCTCATGACACACCAATAATACATTCATGGCACATTCATGACCTGCTAAAAACTTTCTCCTGACATTCTCGTTACATACTCGTAATACACACATGGCACGTTCATGGACTGCTAATGACTCTATTCTGACATATTCATGGCATACTCATACATGTAATACACACATTGTACATTCATGATCTGCTAATGCCACTCTCCTGACATTTTCGTTACATACTCATAATACATTTATGGCATATTGTTGACCTGCTAATGAGACTATTCTGACATTATCATGGCTTAATCATAATGCACACATTTCATGTTCATGACCTGCTAATGTTATTCTCCTGACATTCTCCTGACATACTCATTATACACACATGGCACGTTTATGATCTGCTAATGATATTCTCCTGGCATTTTCGTGATATACTCAAAATACATTCATGGTGCATTCATGACCTGCTAATGATATTCCCCTGTCATGAACGTGGCATACCCATAATACAAACATGGCACGTTCATGACCTGCTAATGTTATTCTCCTGACCTTCTCCTGACATACTCATTATGCATTCATTGCACATTCATGACCTGCTTATGACATTCTCCTGGCATTCTCGTGACATACTCATAATACACACATGACATGTTCATGATTTGCTAATGACACTCTCCTGACATTCACGTGAAATAATCATTATACACACATGGCACATTCATAACCTGCTAATCACACTATTCTGATATTCTCATGACATGTTCATACATGTAATACACACATGGCACATTAATGACCTGCTAATGACACTATTCTGACATTATCATGGCATATTGAAAATACACACACCTGTAATGACACTCTCCTGTCATTCTCGTGACATACCTTTATACATTCTTGGCATATTGATGACCTGCTAATGACACTATCCGGACTTTGTCTTGAAACACTCATAATACACTCATGGCACGTTGATGATCTGCTAATGACACATTCCCTGACATTATCAACGCACACTCATATTACACACATGGCACGTTCATGATCTGCTTATGACACATCATCTGACATTATCATGACACACTCATAATACACACATGGCACGTTCATGACCTGCTAATGACACACCGCCTGACATTATCATGACATACTCATAATACACACATGGCACGTTCATGACCTGCTAATGACACTCTTCTGGCATTCTCGTGATTTAATTATAATACATTCATGGCATATTAATGACCTGCTCATGACACTATTCTGACATTATCATGGCTAATTCATATTGTACACATGATACGTTCATGATCTGCTAATGATATTCTCTTGGCATTTTCGTGACATACTCTTTATACATTCATGGCACATGCCTTCTAATGATATTTTCCTGACATTCTCGTGGCAAATTCATAATACACACATGGCACGTTCATGACCTGGTAATGGTATTATCCTGACATTCTCCTGACATACTCATTATACATTCATAGCACATTCATGACCTGCTTATGACATTCTCGTGACATTCTCGTGACATACTCATAATACACACATGGCACGTTCATGATCTGCTAATGATACTCTTGACATTCTCTTGACATACTCATAACACATTCATGACACATTCATGATCTGCTAATGACACTATTCTGACATTCTCGTGACATACTCATACATGTAATACACACATGACATATTCATGAACTGCTAATGACACTATTCTGACATTATCATGGCATATTTGTAGTACACACATGGCACGTTTATGACCTGTAATGACACTCTCCTTACATTCTGATGGCATGCTCGTAATACACACATGGCACATTCATGACCTGATTATGACACTCTCCTGTCATTCTCGTGACAAACCCATAATACATTTTTGACACATTGATGACCTGCTAATTACACTATCCGAACATTCTCATGGCACAGCCATAATACACTCATGGCACGTTCATGGCCTGCTAATGACAGATCACCTGACATTATTATTTCATACTCATAATACACACTTGGCACGTTGATGACCTGCTAATGACACTTTCCTGAAATTCCCATGACAAACCAATGATACACACATGACACATTCATGAACTGCTAATGACACTATTCTGACATTATCATGGCATATTTGTAGTACACACATGGCACGTTTATGACCTGTAATGACACTCTCCTTACATTCTGATGGCATGCTCGTAATACACACATGGCACATTCATGACCTGATAATGACACTGTCCTGTCATTCTCGTGACACACCCATAATACATTTTTGACACATTGATGACCTGCTAATTACACTATCCGAACATTCTCATGGCACAGCCATAATACACTCATGGCACGTTCATGGCCTGCTAATGACAGATCACCTGACATTATTATTTCATACTCATAATACACACTTGGCACGTTGATGACCTGCTAATGACACTTTCCTGAAATTCCCATGACAAACCAATGATACACTCATGGCACGTTCATGGCCTGCTAATGACAGATCACCTGACATTATTATTTCATACTCATAATACACACTTGGCACGTTGATGACCTGCTAATGACACTATTCTGACAATCTCGTAACATACTCATAACTCATTCAATGCACATTCGTGACCTGCTAATGACACTCTCCTGACATTCCCATGACAAACCAATGATACACTCATGGAACGTTCATGACGTGCTAATGACACTCTCCTGACATTCTCATGACACATCTATAATACATTCATGGCACATTCATGACCTCCTAATGACACTCCTGACATTCTCGTGACATACCCATAAAAATATGGAATAATTCTTTCAGTAAAGATAAAGACAGTTTGTTATACTACAAATCAGTATTACAGCTAGAAATTATAACTATAAATGGTATGTATGATTCTAGACACAAGACGTTTTTTACTTTTAATGATTAAAACAACTGTACAAAAGAAGTACTTCCTAACTTCTCAATTTTTACTATTTAATACCCCAAGCATACTAAATTGATGGAAACAAACTATTAAAAGGGAAAATGTACACTTAGAAAAATGTAAAGCGCTCCCCCGGTAATTTGACATTGAATGACAACACAATTGCTGTCATGAGATGACCGACAAATTGAGCTAGGAAAAACTAATTTGATGTGTAGCGAGAGCCTTTTAACAATGAGAAACTTGCACAGTTATCAGTTTAGTGTACCTTGTTAATCTAATCATAATATCGAAGCACAAGCACAAGTGTTGTATTTAGCAAAAATATACATATATTAAGTATGGAGCTGTAGAGTTTACAAGTCGTTTCCAAGTGGATATGTTTTACTATCACACCAACATGACATACTGTGACGCAATCTTCAATAACGTGAATAGCCTCCACGTACCCAGATGACAGCCGCAACCCTCCTCATCATGGCACCAGTGAAAAGTCGGGTTAGTTCCTGGAGTAAATTTTACCATTCTCGGTGCAGCTTACCATTATTATAATGTTCTTACCGTTACCAAAACGATTTTAGAAATTGCAATTGTGTTCGCGCTAATATTGTTGAAAATTCAGGGTGAGCTTAACTTTTCTCCAGGTGTATATATATAAAAACTTTATTTTTTAACCACCTTAACTGGAAAACCATTCAATGTCTACCTTTCAAAACTACCATAGATTCAAAACTAAGATAATTTCAAGACATATACACTTTAAGAATTTTAACCTACTAACCAGTTTTTATCTAAATGTAAAATAGTTAATTCAAGTGAGTTTTGCGAGAGACATCCGGAATATTTAGAATATTTATTCTTGGAATGTGTTGTAAGAGCACTTTGATAACTTTTGTATTGTAAACAATCAACATTTTAACATCTGATATCAAAACATATCGTTCGGGTTATATAACTCGTCAACATTTAATTAACTAAGTTGTGTAATATTACTTGCTAAATATTTTATATTCAAAGGGATTATATTACCGTCAATGCCCTGTCCTAAATACACACGCCCAGCATGAAGATACACTTATAACTTAGAGATATACGCGTCTAAAGTGTTTAATTGCATAACCTCTTTATTACAAACATCGGGTTTCTGAAGCCACGTTTTTGTTTTTGTTTACATTCGCCATTTTCAACGAACCGCTTTCGGGTTTCCGATCAATCATCGGATAACATCGTGAAGACTCGTTCCCGATCTCGTTTTCGAGGCTTTGTTCGGAGGTTTACGGAGTTCAATGTAAACATTGCGCAATACTTTATTGCGGGACGTATTAAAGTTTTGGCCAATATTCAATTACTGGTAATTTGATAACTTTCAAATAAATAAAGGTTATACGTCAATACATAAGCATTATTTTGTGCACACTGCAAACAGGAATAATCTGGATTAACAGCGTGTTTGTGTTACTTGCCAATATAATCCCTTTAAGAATAAATACACGAAAACAGTTTCTACTCATACAGCATTTAAACAATACTTACAAAAAACAAAAACGCATAGAAAAAAATAACGCAATAAACAAAACAAACTGAGGTCACACGAAGCATGTACACTAAAACTACAAAATATATTCCGCATACGATTTCTAAACTGTAAACGTCTATTTCTCTCATCTTTGTTCTTTCTTTCTTCTCTTTAATTCGTCTTATTCTTTATATTCACCCTTGAACTTTTACGTGTAAGACATTGTTTAAATGCTATGTTATCTACATTACCATATAGTATGTTAAATATTTCAGTTATATAACCTGTATTGATACCTGTTTCTGATATTGTAGTATAACATTGTTTTATGTTTGTATTACAACTTTGTATTATGTTTGTATCATTGATAGGTATTTATCACAAAAAATATTCATGACATATGCATGATATATTTATGACACACTCATGACACACTCATGGCATACTGATGACCTTCACTGCTCTATATCGTTAGTGGAATCCTCATGGTGTTTGCAAATGGAAACAATAGCAATATAGCTGTAATTACATGTACGATATGTTTGTTGTTGTTTATATTTCAAACCTACCGAAGTTGTAAATAGTTTTCATATTTTATTAATTGCCTTATTAGCAATCAAAATACAACTTCGCACAAACGATGAAATGTGAAAAAAATATTCGTTGAATATAGACATATTTACCTGTATGGTACGTGGACAATCAATTATCTTTTTTATTGTGAATTTTCAAATTAGCATTCAAACCTCTTCCTTCAACAAAGGATATAAAGACGAACATTGGTTGAGTCAAGTCACACATAAACGCGGACAAGCCATTGGGTATTCACATTGTTGCACAACACGATGGCGTTGTCGAACGTTGTTTTATTACTCCTCGCCTGCTGTATGGTATACATTGTTGCACAACACGATGGCGTTGTCGAACGTTGTTTTATTACTCCTCGCCTGCTGTATGGTATACATTGTTGCACAACACGATGGCGTTGTCGAACGTTGTTTTATTACTCCTCGCCTGCTGTATGGTATACATTGTTACACAACACGATGGCGTTGTCGAACGTTGTTTTATTACTCCTCGCCTGCTGTATGGTATACATTGTTGCGCAACACGATGGCGTTGTCGAACGTTGTTTTATTACTCCTCGCCTGCTGTATGGTATACATTGTTGCGCAACACGATGGCGTTGTCGAACGTTGTTTTATTACTCCTCGCCTGCTGTATGGTATACATTGTTGCACAACACGATGGCGTTGTCGAACGTTGTTTTATTACTCCTCGCCTGCTGTATGGTATACATTGTTGCGCAACACGATGGCGTTGTCGAACGTTGTTTTATTACTCCTCGCCTGCTGTATGGTATACATTGTTGCGCAACACGATGGCGTTGTCGAACGTTGTTTTATTACTCCTCGCCTGCTGTATGGTATACATTGTTGCACAACACGATGGCGTTGTCGAACGTTGTTTTATTACTCCTCGCCTGCTGTATGGTATACATTGTTGCGCAGCACGATGGCGTTGTCGAACGTTGTTTTATTACTCCTCGCCTGCTGTATGGTATACATTGTTGCATAACACGATGGCGTTGTCGAACGTTGTTTTATTACTCCTCGCCTGCTGTATGGTATACATTGTTGCGCAGCACGATGGCGTTGTCGAACGTTGTTTTATTACTCCTCGCCTGCTGTATGGTATACATTGTTGCACAACACGATGGCGTTGTCGAACGTTGTTTTATTACTCCTCGCCTGCTGTATGGTTTACATTGTTGCACAACACGATGGCGTTGTCGAACGTTGTTTTATTACTCCTCGCCTGCTGTATGGTATACATTGTTGCGCAACACGATGGCGTTGTCGAACGTTGTTTTATTACTCCTCGCCTGCTGTATGGTTTACATTGTTGCACAACACGATGGCGTTGTCGAACGTTGTTTTATTACTCCTCGCCTGCTGTATGGTATACATTGTTGCGCAGCACGATGGCGTTGTCGAACGTTGTTTTATTACTCCTCGCCTGCTGTATGGTATACATTGTTGCATAACACGATGGCGTTGTCGAACGTTGTTTTATTACTCCTCGCCTGCTGTATGGTATACATTGTTGCGCAGCACGATGGCGTTGTCGAACGTTGTTTTATTACTCCTCGCCTGCTGTATGGTATACATTGTTGCACAACACGATGGCGTTGTCGAACGTTGTTTTATTACTCCTCGCCTGCTGTATGGTTTACATTGTTGCACAACACGATGGCGTTGTCGAACGTTGTTTTATTACTCCTCGCCTGCTGTATGGTATACATTGTTGCGCAACACGATGGCGTTGTCGAACGTTGTTTTATTACTCCTCGCCTGCTGTATGGTTTACATTGTTGCACAACACGATGGCGTTGTCGAACGTTGTTTTATTACTCC
This sequence comes from Panopea generosa, assembly GCA_029582155.1. Taxonomy (NCBI): domain Eukaryota; kingdom Metazoa; phylum Mollusca; class Bivalvia; order Adapedonta; family Hiatellidae; genus Panopea; species Panopea generosa. Next base: position 38,292,655 of record CM055895.1, on the reverse strand, counting down.
TCGCCTGCTGTATGGTATACATTGTTGCGCAAGATTTTGAATTTCCACAGCATGCACAAGAGGTTTTAGAATTTGAGGATGCTTTGAAAGAACGTCAGATTGGTGCATATCGTATGTGGAGGTCGGAAGCTTCGAACAACCAAACGTTACTTCTCAAAGGACAAAGGGTAGTTTACGTAATTCATATCACGTTGTGTATCAGACCATCTCTTGGATCGGGTATGGTTGCTGTTTCTATAAAAGATATCATCTATTCCAACGACGGACCGGAAGATATAATCGACGTTCTCGTGGATGGTGCCAGCGTTGGATCATTTAAAACTATACATAAGTTCAACAGTGGGGCTGATTGGAACGTTTTCCACAATTCTTCTAACATTGGAAAACAAATTCTGTTGCGCAGAGGAAACCACAAAATGTTAATATACGTTAAAACAGATAAATATGGAGTTGAACTGGACCGGATGGTAATCGATACGATGAATCAGCAGCTGGGCAAGCAAGTGATTTGTAGAAAACCTCTCAGAAGGAGTAGACGACGAAATGATTCGGATAAAGACGAAACTATAAAAATATCTAAGGTGTACCTCTCTCGCGCATAATCTCAATTATATTATATTAGACGACGAAATAATTCGGATAAGGACGAAACTATAAGAATATCTTAGGTGTAACTCTCTACGCGTTTGTCAATTAAATAATCTCAATTATATTATATAGTTATTTACATAAACTCGAGAATCTTTACAATATTTCATTATTAGATACTATAGTTCATGGTTTATGTATTTTTTATACGAATAAAGACTTAAGTGGTTATTAATGTGTTGACAATATCGTAATAAAAATTCTCGAATAATCTGTGTGTTTTGTTGATAGATTTTACAACGCATGTTTGATCTATTGGAAACATTTTCAGTAGGGTTTTTACTCCATTTTCAACACATGACAGGTTATACTTGGCATATCTAGTTTTATTTATGATGGAAGAACCACTATCATCCCGCGTGTAACTTGCAAACTTATTACCATAAAATATTTGGATTAGACTCCACGACCATAGCGATGGAATCTATAGGAATAAAGGTAAAGTATGAAATGTTGTTGGAATGTGTTACTACGAAGTGTCTGTTAATATCCGACACCAGCTTCTATTATGACTTTGATCAATTTTTTAAAAAAAGAAATACGCTCTTTTTATGTTTAAATATTTATTTTGAAGCGTTTATAAATGGATTTAATGCCATTTTCAACACATAACATATTATATAGGGCGTATCCAGTGTTATTGGTTGAGGGAGAACTCGGAATAAATCTTCTGTAAATAACCAGCAAACTTTTTTATACAAAGTCTGGGGGCTGAGATTATGCTTACAGGCCAATTTAATGCCTAGAAGTGTTCAACCTAGTTTTCTATCATACTAGATCGCTCTGATTGATAGCTGTTGTATAAACTTACCCTAACGCGTTGAAACACGTTATTTCGATTTTCTATATTAATTCATTCATCAACTTAGTATAATTTTCAGCCAAGAATATTGCAGGTGTGCTAACCATCGCACCATATATGATCTGACATACAGATAAATAGTCAAGAGATCAAACGTTTATTTTGCGTATCATAGGATAGAAGGAGCAAAGTGCTCTGTGTCGCCTCGTGTGCATACTAACGCCCAACCAGCGGAAAACTAACATAAGTTTTAAATAAAATTTTAACAAAATAGACACCGCGTTCGTTCCCTAAAGTTGCTTTATTTTGAGATTCTATTTTGTTAAAACTTCACTAAATAAAGCATACAGGTAGAACAGAAAACCATAATTATGACTGTAAAGTTAGTAGGTAGTTCGCAGTTGGTAGTTGCGGATTCGAATAACCAACTACCGACCAGCTGCCAGTTGGGGATTCGGATTCGTTATTATAATTACTATTTGATTTACATATTTTACTCGTGTTAATATGTTTATAAATATAATCAATAATAAATGTATGTAAATTAAAATAAAATTTGAATCCCCCACTGGCAGCTGGTTGGTAGTTGGCGATTCGCGGCGAATCCCCAACTGAACATTTTGAATCGCCGTCTAGTGAGTATACTCAACCCGGCAATAGTGTGTTATTTATTATTATATATTTATTTTTTATTGAATTGATTTGTTAAAAAAAAATAAAACAGCGATTTAAAAAAAAATCCGAATCCCCAACTGGCAGCCGCGAATCCCCAACTGAAAATTTTGAATTGCCTTCTGGTGAATATACTCATGGTATTGAAGGAACAGCGCGGGAACGGTGTTTATTTATTGTTATGAACTGTTTTTCTTTAGAATTAATTTGTTTTCGAAAACAATTATCGATTTGAAAACAATCCGAATCCCAAATTGGCCATTTTGAATCACCGTCTGGTGAGTATATTCGTTTTATTGAAGAACCAAACCACCATTGGTGTTATTATAACCCTAAACCTGTTTTCTTTATTGAATTGATATGTTTAAATAATAAAACAGCGATTTAAAAAAAAATCCGAATCCCCAACTGGCAGCTGGTTGGTAGTTGGCGATTCGCGGCGAACCCCCAACTGGACATTTTGAATGGCTGTCTGGTGATTATACTCGTTATATTGAAGAACCAAACCGGCAATAGTGTGTTATTTATTATTATAAATTTATTTTTTATTGAATTGATTTGTTAAAAAAATAAAACAGCGATTTAAAACAAATGCGAATCCCCAGCTGGCAGCTGGTTGGTAGTTGGCGATTCGTTACGAATCCCAAACTGGAAATTTTGAATCGCCTCCTGGTGAATATACTCATGGTATTGAAGGAACAGCGCGGGAACGGTGTTTATTTAATGTTATGAACTGTTTTTCTATAGAATTGATTTGTTTTCGAAAACAAATATCGATTTGAAAAAAATCCGAATCCCAAATTGACCATTTTGAATCACCGTCTGGTGAGTATATTCGTTTTATTGAATAACCAAACAACCATTGTTGTTATTATTATCCTAAACCTGTTTTCTTTATTTAATTGATATGTTAAAATAATAAAACAGCGATTTCAAAAAAAAAATGCGAATCCCCAACTGGCAGCTGGTTAGTAGTTGGCGATTCGCGGCGAATCCCCAACTGGAAATTTTGAATCACCTCCTGGTGAATATACTCATGGTATTGAAGGAACAACGCGGGAACGGTGTTTATTTGTTGTTTTCAACTGTTTTTCTATAGAATAAATTTGTTTTTAAAATAAATATCGATTTGAAAAAATAATCCGAATCCCCAACAGGCAGCTGGTTTCTATTTGGCGGAAATTTTGAATCGCCTCCTGATGAATATACTCATGGTATTAAACGAACAACGCCGCGTGAATGGTCTTGTTTTTTATTGAATTGCTTGATTAAAATAATAAAACAGCGATTTAAAAAAAAAATCCGAATCCCCGACTGGCAGATGGTTTTTTCTTCAAATCGCTGTTTTATTATTTTAACAAATCAATCCAATAGAAAAACAGTTTATAACAATGAATAAACACTGTTCCCGCGTTTTTCCTTCAATATCTTGAGTATATTTATCAGAAGGCGATTCAAAGTTTCTAGTTGGGGATTCGCGGTGAATCGCCAACTACCAACCAGTTGCCTGTTGGGGATTCGGATTTTTTTTCAAATCGCTGTTTTATTATTTTGACATATCAATTCAATATAGAAAACAAGTTCATGATATTTACTAACACTAGTGAGGGTTTTTTTTTTTAATAAAGCGAATATACTCACCAGACGATGATTCAAAATGGCCAGTTGTGGATTCTTTTTTTTTTCAAGTCGATAATTGTTTTCGAAAAGAAATCATTTCAATAAAAAGCAAGTTTATAATAATAAATAACATACCAGCACCGGCTTGGTTCTTCAATATACAGAGTATACTCACCAGACGGCGATTCAAAATTTCTAGTTGGGGATTCGCGAAAAATCGCCAACTACCAACCAGTTGCCAGTTGGGGATTCGGATTTTTTTTTGAAATTGATATTTGTTTTCAAAAACAAACTAATTCTATAGAAAAACAGTTTATAACAATAAATAAACACCGTTCCCGCATTGTTCCTTCAATACCATGAGTATATTCACCAAGAGGCGATTCAAAATTTCCAGTTGGGGATTCGCCGCGAATCGCCAACTACCAACCAGCTGCCAGTTGGGGATTCTGATTTATTTTAAATCGCTGTTTAATTATTTCAACATATCAATTTAATAAAAAATAACAAGTTCATGATTATAAATAACACCAGTGGTGGTTTGGTTCTTCAATATAACGAGTCTACTCACCAGACAGCGATTCAAAATGTCCAGTTGGGGATTCGCCGCGAATCACTAACTACCAACCAGCTTCCAGTTGGGGATTCGGATTTTTTTTTCAAATCGATATTTGATTTCAAAAACAAATCAGTTCTATAGAAAAACAGTTTATAACAATAAATAAACACCGTTCCCGCGTTGTTCCTTCAATACCGTGAGTATATTCATCAGGAGGTGATTCAAAATGTCCAGTTGGGGATTCGCCGAGAATCGCCAAATACCAACCAGCTGTCAGTTGGGGATTCGGATTTATTTTAAATCGCTGTTTAATTATTTTAACATATCAATTTAATAAGAAATAACAAATTCATGATTATAAATAACACCAGTGGTGGTTTGGTTCTTCAATATAACGAGTCTACTCACCAGACAGCGATCCAAAATGTCCAGTTGGGGATTCGCCGCGAATCACTAACTACCAACCAGCTGTCAGTTATGGATTCGGATTCTTTTTTCAAATCGATATTTGTTTTCAAAAACAAATCAGTTCTATAGAAAAACAGTTTATAACAATAAATAAACACCGTTCCCGCGTTGTTCCTTCAATACCATGAGTATATTCATCAGGAGGTGATTCAAAATGTCCAGTTGGGGATTCGCCGCGAATCGCCAACTACCAACCAGCTGCCAGTTGGGGATTTGGATTTATTTTAAATCACTGTTTAATTATTTTTACATATCAATTTAATAAAAAATAACAAGTTCATGATTATAAATAACACCAGTGGTGGTTTGGTTCTTCAATATAACGAGTCTACTCACCAGACAGCGATTCAAAATGTCCAGTTGGGGATTCGCCGCGAATCACTAACTACCAACCAGCTTTCAGTTGGGGATTCGGATTTTTTTTTCAAATCGATATTTGATTTCAAAAACAAATCAGTTCTATAGAAAAACAGTTTATAACAATAAATAAACACCGTTCCCGCGTTGTTCCTTCAATACCATGAGTATATTCATCAGGAGGTGAATCAAAATGTCCAGTTGGGGATTCGCCGAGAATCGCCAACTACCAACCAGCTGCCAGTTGGGGATTTGGATTTATTTTAAATCGCTGTTTAATTATTTTTACATATCAATTTAAAGAAAAATAACACGTTCATGATTATAAATAACACCAGTGGTCGTTTGGTTCTTCAATATAACGAGTCTACTCACCAGACAGCGATTCAAAATGTCCAGTTGGGGATTCGCCGCGAATCACTAACTACCAACCAGCTGTCAGTTGGGGATTCGGATTTTTTTTTCAAATCGATATTTGTTTTCAAAAACAAATCAGTTCTATAGAAAAACAGTTGATAACAATAAATAAACACCGTTCCCGCGCTGTTCCTTCAATACCGTGAGTATATTCATCAGGAGGTGATTCAAAATGTCCAGTTGGGGATTCGCCGCGAATCGCCAACTACCAACCAGCTGCCAGTTGGGGATTCGGATTTATTTTAAATCGCTGTTTAATTATTTTAACATATCAATTTAATAAAAAATAACAAGTTCATGATTATAAATAACACCAGAGGTGGTTTGGTTCTTCAATATAACGAATCTTCTCACCAGACACCGATTCAAAATGTCCAGTTGGGGATTCGCCGCGAATCAATAATAAATAACACCAATGGTGGTTTGGTTCTTCAATAAAACGAAAATACTCACCAGCCGGTGATTAAAAATGCGCAATTTTGGATTCGGATTTTTTTTCAAATCGATATTTGTTTTCGAAAACAAACCAGTTCTATAGAAAAGCAGTACGCATATATTCATTAGGAGGGGATTTAAAATTCTCAGTTGTGGATTCGCTGCGAATCGCCAACTACCAACAAGTTGCCAGTTGGGGATTCGGATTTATTATTTAAATCGCTGTTTTTTAATTTTTTAACAAATCAATTCAATAAAAGTTAGTTTATAATAATAAATAACACACTAGTGCTTGGTTGGTTCTGAAATATAACGAATATACTCACCAGACAGCGATTCAAAATTTCCAGTTCGGGATTCGCCCCGAATCACAAACTACCAACCAGCTGCCAGTTGGGGATTCACAATTTTTTTAAAATCGCTATTTTATTATTTTAACATATCAATTTAATAAAGACAACAGGTTTAAGATAATAATAACACCAATGGTGGTTTTGTTCTTCAATAAAACGAATATACTCACAAGACGGTGATTCAAAATGGCCAATTTGGGATTCGGATTTTTTTTCAAATCGATATTTGTTTTCGAAAACAAATCAGTTCTATAGAAAAACAGTTAATAACAATAAATAAACACTGTTCTCGCGTTGTTCCTTCAATACCATGAGTATATTCATCAGGAGGCGATTCAAAATTTTCATTTGGGGATTCGCGGCGAATCTACAACTACCAACCAGCTGCCATTTAGGGATTTGGATTTTTTTATTAAATCGCTGTTTAATTATTTTAACAAATCAATTCAATAGAAAAACAGCCTAAAATAATAATAAAGACACCAGAACCGCGTTATTTTCACAATATAACGAGTATACTCACCAGACAGCGATTCAAAATGTCTAGTTGGGGATTCGCGACGAATCGCCAACTACCAACCAGCTGCCAGTTGGGGATTCGGATTTTTTTTTATTAAATCGCTGTTTAACTATTTTAACAAATCAATTCAATAGAAAAACAGCTTAAAATAATAATAAAGACACCAGAACCGCGTTATTTTCACAATATAACGAGGATACTCACCAGACGGCGATTCAAAATGTCTAGTTAGGGATTCGCGACGAATCGCCAACTACCAACCAGCTGCCAGTTGACGATTCAGATTTTCTATTAATTTATATACATTTTTTATTGATTATATTTTTAAACATATTAACACGAGTAAAATATGTAAATGAAATAGTAATTATAATAACGAATCAGAATCCCCAACTGGCAGCTGGTCGGTAGTTGGTTATTCGAATCCCCAACTACCAACTATGAACTACCTACTAACTTTACAGTCATCAGTAATATACTTGTTAGCAGCAGTTTGTATGGATACATCAGTAATATACAAGTGAAGTGAGTAACAGTTTAGTCTCGACATCAGTAATAAACGAGTGAGTAGCTGTTTGTATGGAGACATCAGTAATATACGAGTGAGTAGCAGTTTAATCTTGACATCAGTAATATACTAGTTAGTAGCAGATTGTATGGCTACATAAGTAATATACGAGTGAGTAGCAGTTAAGTCTTGACATCAGTAACATACGAATGAGTAGCAGTTTGTATGGAGATAACAGTAATATACGAGTGAGTTGCTGTTTGTATGGCGACATCGGTAATATACGAGTGAGTAGCTGTTTATATGGAGACTTTAGTAATATACTAGTGAGTAACAGTTTAATCTTGACATAAGTAATATACGAGTGAGTAGCTGTTTGTATGGGGACATCAGTCATATACTAGTGAGTAGCAGTTTAATCTTGACATCAGTAATATACGAATGAGCAGCAGTTTGTACGGAGACATCTAATATACTAGTGAGTAGCAGTTTAATATTGTCGTCAGTAATATATGAGTGAATAGCTGTTTGTATGGAGACATTAGTAATATACTAGTGAGTAGCAGTTTATAAGTAGATATCATTAATATACGATTGAGTAGCTATTTGTATGGCAACATCAGTAATATACGAGTGAGTAGCAGTTTGTATCATGACAGTAGTAATTTACGAGACAGTAGCAGATTGTATTGCGACAATAGTATTATACGAGTGAGTAGCAGTTTGTATCACAACATCAGTTACATACTAGTGAGTTGCAGTTTGTATGGCTACATCAGCAAAATACGAGTGAGTAGCAGTTTGTATGGAGACATCAGTAATAAACTAGTGAGTAGCAGTCAGTAATATACTAGTGAGTAGCAGTTTGTATTGCGACATCAGTAATTTACAAGCGAGTAGCTGATTGTATGGAGACATCAGTAATATTCTAGAAAGTACCAGTTTGTATGGTGACATCAGTAATATACTAGTGAGTAGCAGTTTAATTTTGACATCAGTAATATACTAGTGAGAAGCAGTTTAATTTTGACATCAGTAATATACGAGTGAGTAGCAGTTTATATATCTACATCAGTAACAAACGAGTGAGTAGCAGTCAGTAATATACTAGTGAGAAGCAGTTTTGATCGCGACATGGTAATATACTAGTGAGTAGCAGTTTAATCTTAACATCTGTAATGTACGAGTGAGTAGCAGTTTGTGTGGAGACATCAGTAATATACGAGTGAGTAACAGTTTTTATGGAGACATCATTAATATACTAGTGAGAAGCAGTTTCGATCGCGACATGGTAATATACTAGTGAGTAGCAGTTTGTGTGGAGACATCAGTAATATACGAGTGAGTAACAGTTTTTATGGAGACATCATTAATATACTAGTGAGAAGCAGTTTTTATCGCGACATGGTAAAATACTAGTGAGTAGTAGTTTAATCTTAACATCTGTAATATACGAGTGAGTAGCAGTTTGTGTGGAGACATCAGTTATATACGAGTGAGTAACAGTTTTTATGGAGACATCATTAATATACTAGTGAGAAGCAGTTTTTATCGCGACATGGTAATATACGAGTGAGTAGCAGTTTGTGTGGAGACATCAGTAATATACGAGTGAGTAACAGTTTGTATGGTGACTTCATTAATATACTAGTGAGTAACAATTTAATTTTGACATCCGTTATATACGAGTGAGTAGCTGTTTGTATGGAGACGTCAGTAATATATAAATGAGTAGCAGTTTAATCTTGACATCAGAAATATACGAGTGAGTAGCTGTTTGTATGGAGACGTCATCAATATACTAGTGAGTAGCAGTTTAATCTTGATATCAGTTATATTTTAGTGAGTAGCAATTTTATGGCGACTTCAGTAATATATTATTGAGTAGCAGTTTAATCATGACATCAGTAATATACGAGTGAGTAGCTGTTTGTATGACGACATCAGTAATATACGAGTGAGTAGCTGTTTTTTATGGAGACTTCAGTAATATACTAGTGAGTAGCAGTTAAATCTTGACATAAGTTATATGCGAATGAATAGCTGTTTGTATGGAGACATCAGTAATAAACTAGTAAGTAGCAGTTTTATCTTGACATCAGTACTATACGAGTGAATAGCAGTTTATATGGAGACATCAGTAATATACGAGTGAGTAGCAGTTTAATCTTGTCATCAGTAATATACTAGTGAGTAGCAGTTGTATGGCGACATCAGTAATATATGAGTGAGTAGCTGTTTGTATTGCGACATCAGTAATATACTAGCGAGTAGCAATTTGTATCGCAACATCAGTTATATACTTGAAAGTAGCGAGTAGCAGTTATTCTAAACATCAGTACGATACGAGTGAGTTGCAGTTTGTATCGCAGCATCACTAATATATGAGTGGGTAGCAGTTCATATCTCGACATCAGTAATACACATTTATATGAGTGAGTAGCAGTTTCTATCTCGACATCAGTAATTTAAGGGCGAGTATCAGTTTGTATTGCGACATCAGTTAGTTACTTGTGAGTATCAGTTTGTATTATGACAATACTAATATATGAGAGAGTAGCAGTTTGTATCTCGACATCAGTAATATACAAGTGCATAGCAGTTTGTATCGCAAGATCAGTAATAAACTAGTGAGTAGCAGTTTGTATCATGAAGTCAGTAATATACGAGTCAGTAACAGTTTGTATCGTGACATCAGTAATACACTTGTGAGAAGCAGTTTGTATTGCGACATCAGTAATTTACGAATGAGTAGTGGTTTGTATCGCGACATTAGTAACATACTAGTGAGTTGCAGTTTATATCACGACATCAGTTACATATTAGTGAGTAGCAGTTTGTATCGTGACATCAGAAACATATTAAAGAGTAGCAGTTTGTATCGTGACATCAGTAACATACTAGAGAGTAGCAGTTTGTATCATGACATCAGTAATATACTTGTTGGTAGCAGTTTGTATCGCGACATCAGTAATATACGAATGAGTAGCAGTTTGTATTGCGACGTCAGTAATAAACAACAGAGTAGCAGTTTGCATCATGACATCAGTAATTTCCGAGTGAGAAGCAGTTGGTATGGCGACATCAGTACTATACTATTGGGTAGCAGTTTGTATGGCGACATCAGTTATATATGAGTGAGTAACAGTTTATATCTCGACATCATTAATATACGAGTAAGTAGCAGTTTATATCTGGACATCTGTAATATACAAGTGAGTAGCAGTTGATATCTCGACATCAGTAATATACGAGTGAGTAGCAGTTTGTATGAAGACATCAATAATATACTAGTGAGTAGCAGTTTGTATCACGACATCAGTAAAATACGAGTGAGTAGCAGTTTGTATCACGACAACAGTAATATACGAGTAAGTAGCAGTTTGCATCACGACAACAATAATAAACTTGTGAGTAGCAGTTTGTATCACGACATCAGCAATATAGAAGTAAGTAGCAGTTTGTATCACGACATCAGTAACATACGAGTGAGTAGCAGTTTGTATCACGACAACAGTAATATACGAGTAAGTAGCAGTTTGTACCACGACAACAGTAATAAACGAGTGAGTAGCAGTTTGTATCACGACATCAGCAATATACAAGTAAGTAGCAGTTTGTATCGCAGAATCAATATTATACGAGTGAGTAGCAGTTTGCATCATGACATCAGCAATATACTTGTAAGAAGCAGTTTGTAACGCGACACCAGCAAAATATTCAGCAAAGCCAGTCAGGAAATAACACACGTTTTTTTTGTTTTCATAAATACTGACCATGGTGATCTGTTTTGCCTGTTGTTTGTCCAATTTCACGTATAGAGTGCTTGGAAATAGACGTAGTTTAATAAAGAAAAACAATATAAATGTATAAGATTGATATTGTTTACGTTGCAATTGATATTTATTCAAAACAAGGAAATAATTTAATTAATATTAATATATTGTTTTGACAAATTACATACTAATTAGCAAAACTATCACAATTAAATGATTCATGATTGATGGAAGACCATTTATAATTACAAAACTTTTAAACAGGTTCAGTCTTCGAGTCGTCCCGGATCTCAAGGTCACTTAGTTATCTCTGATCACCGAGGTCATGGAATAATTTTTAACACAAAAGATTGATGTTAAAATGTTTCATCTGGAATGGGACATCAACTGTCTGTTACATGTCAGAGTAGGACATTATTATTATTTATCAAGGGGGATAACCTACATCACGCACACTTGCTAAATACGGTGATTTTTCGTTTTGATTTTCGGTACATGTGCAGATTTTATAGTTCCCACCAACTTTCTGGGTATTAGATGAATCCATTTCACCGATATATATATATATATATATATATATCAGTGCGACCTATTCATTTTCTGATTACCTCAAGACAGATCTAAATGTAAATGTTATTAGAAAAGAAGCGCAACTGGTATGAGGTTATCTGGATTTTAATTGGTCGCATTCATTTAATCAGCTTTCGAAACACGGTACTGTATATAGCATGTATGAGATAGTAAGTGGTGGAGTTGCAGCATTCAACTATAAGCAGATAGGGTTAATTCCTAATGAAAGGTCAAGAGCACACAATTATATTCCAAACAAGAGTTGTAACATTCGAATTATAAGCAAACAGGGTTAATCACAAAGGAAAGGTCAAAGGTCATTTTTATGCCAACCAGGAGTTGTAGCATTGAAACTATGAGTAAATAGGGTTAATTCCCAAGGAAAGGTCAAAGGTCAATTTTATGCCAACCTGGAGTTGTAGCATTGAAACTATAAGTAAATAGGGTTAATACCCAATAAAAGGTCAAGGGCCAACCATTATATACCAAACAGGAGTTGTAACGTCTGAACTATAAGCAAACAGGGTTAATCCCCAAGGAAAGGTCAAAGGTCAATTTTATGTTAACCAAGAGTTGTAGCATTCAAACTATAAGTAAATAGGGTTAATCCCTAATGAAAGGTCAAGGGCCAACCATTATATACCAAACAGGAGTTGTAGCATTCGAACTATAAGCAAACAGGGTTAATCCACAAGGAAAGGCCAAAAGTAGAACATTATATGCCCAACAGGAGTTGCAGAATTTAAACTATAAGCAAACAGGGTTAATTCCCAAGAAAAGATCGAAGGCGAAACATTATATGCCCAACAGGAGATGTAGCATTTAACTATAACAAACATGGGTAATCCCCAAGGAAAGGTCAAAGACCAACCAATTTATGCCCAACAGGAGATGACGCATTCAACTATAAACAAATCGGGTTAATCCTCAAGAATAGGTCAAAGGCAAAACAGTATATGATAAACTGGAGATGTAGCATTCAACTATAAATAAACATGGTTAATCCCAAAGTAAAGGTCAATGGCCAAACAGTATATGCAAAACAGGAAATGTAGCATTCAACTATAAATAAACATGGTTTATCCCCAAGGAAAGGTCAAAGGCTAACCAATCTATGCCCAAGAGGAGATGGCGCATTCAACTATAAACAAATCGGGTTAATCCCCAAGAATAGGTCAAAGGCAAAACATTATATACCCAACTGGAGATGTAGCATTCAACTATAAATAAACAGGGTTAATCCCAAAGAATAGGCTAAAGGCCAAACATTATATACCAAACTGGAGATGCAGCATTCAAAACATAAGCAAACAGGGTTATTCTGCATGAAAAGGCCAAAGGTCAAAGACCATATGCCCAACAAGAGATGTAGCATTCAAACTATAAGCAAACAGGGTTAATTCCCAAGGAAAGGCCAAGGGCCAACCAGTATATGCCCAACAGGAGATGAAGCATTCAAACTATAAGGAAACAAGAGTTATTCACCAAGGAAAGGTCAAAGGTCAAACATTATATTATATGCCCAACAGGAGATGTAGCATTCAAACTATAATCACACAGAGTTAATTCCCAAGGAAAGGTCAAAGGCCAAACATTATATGCCTAACAGGAGATGTAGCATTCAAACTATAAGCAAACAAGAGTTAATCACCAAGGAAAGGTTAAAGGTCAAACATTACATTATTAAATTATTTATTTGATCCTGTGATAAGATTTTAACGTTTGCTAACAGAGTGAACACTATTGTGAGCTTTTTGCTTGTGTGTTTAATCACGTGACTTAAAGAGAAACTGAGAAAGAGAACCGTGATGGTCAGATTTCTGTTAACTTTTCGTTCGATTGGTCTCCGTTTGCATCTATAAACACAGACAACATGTTTAACCATGCTGACTGAGCCCTTGTAATTGTCCAGTTAGTATAATTACGTGCCATATATTTAGATACATGAATCTCGTCTTCGTTTGGCTTTGACAGTTTTACTAATAATATTTCTTTTTCAAATCATAGGTACTGAGCTATTTCAAGTGACTGTTCTGAAATGTGAAATAAACTCGTAGATCTTGATTTACTATAAATGAACAACGGTCATACCAAACCTTCTAAAAATGCATTCTCTGTCTCCGTAAATCACACGTGTGTACAGTAAATGATTTCTGATCCGAGGTTTAAGCTTGTTTTTATTTTCTATACATGTATAATTCCCGTGATCTGTTTATGATGCATTGTGTTTTACAAGATTACTGATACGGCGTTCTGTATTGATGATTAAACTTTTTAATGGGGATTGCTTAATTATTATTAAAAGTTATACGTAATGTGTGACAAAATATTTGATATTGTAACATACATGAAGCGATAGAAATGATAGTAGATCTGGGATTAAATGATAAAAAAAGGTTTTAAAAGCGTTAAGTTATAGAACCATTGTGATGTGTGACTGAATTATAACCTACGAAAGACCACTCCGCTTAAATGAGTTAGCTAAAACACTTGAATACTCTCCCTTGATTCATAAGACATTATATAATGTCAATCTATTTATTATCTTATATACTTCCCACGTACTCTTTATTTTCCCTTTCTATCCGGGTGTTGTTATTTTTTAAAAAAAAATATCAGCTAGAGCTAGAGATGGAGGTTAAGATAGTATATGGTGTATAGATAGTAAGGGATGGAATAGATATTATATGGAATATAAGATAGTTAATGATGGAGGATAAGATAGTATATGGTGTATAAGACAGTGAGTGATGGAGGACAAGATATTATATGGTGTATAAATGGTAAGGGATGGAGGATAAGATAGTATATGGTGTATATATAGTAAGGGATGGAGGATAAGATAGTATATGGTGTATAAGATAGTAATTGATGGAGGACAAGATAGTTTACGGTGTATAAATAGTAAGGGATGGAGGATAAAGTATTATATGGTGTATACATAGTAAGGGATGGAGGATAAGATAGTATATGGTGTATAAATAGTAAGGGATGGAGGATAAGATATTATATGGTGTATAAATAGTAAGGGATGGAGGATAAGATAGTATATGGTGTATAGATAGTAAGGGATGGAAGAGATATTATATGGAATATAAGATAGTTAATGATGGAGGATAAGATAGTATATGGTGTATAAGACAGTGAGTGATGGGGGTAGGATATTAAATGGTGTATTAGACAGTGAGTGATGGAGGATAAGACAGTATATGGTGTATAAGATAGTAAGTGATGGAGGACAAGATATTATATGGTGTATAAATGGTAAGGGATGGAGGATAAGATAGTATATGGTGTATAGATAGTAAGGGATGGAGGAAAAGATAGTATATGGTGTATAAGATAGTAATTGATGGAGGACAAGATAGTTTACGGTGTATAAATAGTAAGGGATGGAGGATAAAGTATTATATGGTGTATAAATAGTAAGGGATGGAGGATAAGATAGTATATGGTGTATTAATAGTAAGGGATGGAGGATAAGATATTTTATGGTGTATAAATAGTAAGGGATGGAGGATAAGATAGTATATGGTGTATAGATAGTAAGGGATGGAGGATAAGATATATAAATGGAAAATAAGAAAGTAAGTATTGGAGGATAAGATATAATATGGTGTATAAATAGTAAGGGATGGAGGATAAGATATAATATGGAATAAAAGATAGTTAATGATAGAGGATAAGATATTATTTGGTGTATAAGATAGTAAGTGATGCAGGATAAGATAGTATTTGGTGTATAAGATAGTAAGTAATTGAGGATAAGATAGTATGTGTTGTATAAGAGAGTAAGTGATTGAGGAAAAATAGTTTTTGGTGTATAAGATAGTAAGTGATTGAGGATAAAATAGTATATGTTGTATAAGAGAGTAAGTGATTGAGGAAAAATAGTATATAGTGTATGAGATAGTAAGTGATTGGGGATAATGTAGTATATGGTATATATGATAATAAATGATAGGGGACAAGAAAGTGTGTGTTGTATCAGACAGTAAGTGATTGGGGTAAGATAGTGTATGGTGTATAAGATAGTCAGTGATTTGGGATAACATGGCATATGGTGTATAAGATAGTCAGTGGTGGAGGATAAGGTGTTTTTTGTGTATGAGATAGTAAGTGATTGCGGATTAGACAGTATATGGTGTATAGAATTAGTAAGTGATTGGGGATAAGACTTATATGGAGTATAAGATAGTAAGGGATGGGGATAAGAGAGTATATGGTGTAAACATTTAAAGATACATGAGTTGTGCAATGAAACCCAAGTATTTTCCACCGGTACACTGTGGCGACGGTGCCAAGCCATATGCACTGAATGTGTGCACATCTTCACACGACTCGTTGACGGCCTTCTAGACGAGCCAGAGTTAAAAACTGGGAGCCTCTGAGCTCGCTTAAGCATTTACAACATACATGAGTTGTGCAATGAAACCCAAGTATTTTCCAACAGCCCATAGTTACGACAGAATGCGAGGCCAATTTACTTCGTTTCGTCAAAATCGCTGCCCAGCCAATGCACTGAACGTGTGCACATTTTCACACGACTCGTTGATGGCCTTCTAGACGAGAGAGAGTTAAAAACTGGGTATCTCTTAGCTCGTTTAAGCATTTACAAGATACATAAGTTGTGCAATGGAACCCAACTATTTTCCACCGGACCATAGTTGTGACGGAATGGGATGCCATGTTACTGCATTTCGTCAAAATCGCAGCCCAGTCAAAGTACTGAACGTGTGCACATCTTTACATGAACTCGTTGACGGCCTTCTAGATGAGACAGCGTTAAAAACCTGTTGTTTCTGAGCATAAAATGGTCTGTAAAAGATAACTAAGTTGTGCAATAAAACCCAAGCATTTTCCAAAGGATGACATTTGGGCCAGGAGGAGAAGCATCTTTTCACTATATTTCGTCAAAATCGCTGCCCAGCCAATGCACTGAACGTGTGCACATTTTCTCAAGACTCTTTGACTGTCTTCTAGATAAGGCAGTGTTAAAAACTTGGTGTTTCTGGGCATGAAATGGTCTGTAAAAGGTATCTAAGTTTTGCAATGAAACCCAAGTATTTGCCAAGGGTTGACATTTGGTCCAGGAAGAGATGTCATATTTTCACTACATTTCGTCAAAATCGCTACCCAGCCAATGCAATGAACGTGTGCACATCTTCACAAATTTCGTTGAAGGCCGTCTAGATGAGGAAGAGTTAAATATTTAGTGTTTCCGAGCATGAAATCGTCGTATTAGATACCTGATTTGTGCAATGAAACCCAAGTATTTGCCAAAATGTGACATTTTGGCCGGGAAAAGAAGCCTCTTTTCACTACATTTCGTCAAAATTGCTACCCAGTCAATGCACTGAACGTGTGCACATCTTCACATGACTAGACTCGTTTACTTCCTTCTAGATGAGGCAGAGTTAAAAAAACTTGGTGTATCTGAGTATGAAATGCTCTGTAGAAGACATCTAAGTTTTGCAATGAAACCCAAGTATTTGCCAAGGGGTGACATTGGGCTGGGCAAAGAAGCCATCTTTTCTCTTCATTTCGTCTAAATCGCTGCCCAGTCAATGCACTGAAAGTGGGTCTCGTTGACGGCCTTCTGGATGAGGCTGAGTTAAAAACGTGGTATTTCTGAGCATGAAATGGTCTGTATGAGACACCTGAGTTGTGCAATGAAACCCAAGTATTTGCAAAGGGAGACGTTAGGGCCGATGTAGCGTGACATCCTTTAGACCGTGAGATTCGTCAGACAAAAACGGATGTCCGACAAATCTCACGGCCAGACGGATATCACGCTACATCGGTAAGAGTTTATTATACCCCCGCCAAAGGAGAAGGGGGATATGGTAATTGTCTCTGTCCATCCATTTGTGCATGCTTACGTGCATTCGCCCGTCTGTAACACTTTTGTCTAGAGTATAACTACAACAATATGCAATGCAAGCGATTGTGTTGAATCTTCACACAATGACAGAGAATATTGAGTGTGCAAGAACCATAAGTCATCATTGCTTACTTTTTTAGTTATCTCCCTTTATTAATTGACACTTTTGTCTTTTTGAGCATTACTCCAAAACTATTCAAGGCATTTTGTTGAATCTTCACACAATGAAAGAGGACATTAAGAGGAAGTGTAGTATACAAAAACCATAATTCTACCTTGCTCACATTGTTAATTATCTCTTTCATTTATTTAACTTGTCCTGGGCATAACTCTAAAAGTGCTGAATGCATCATGTCCAACTTTCGGTACCTAATCAAAAATCAAGGGACATAATTCAAATGTTTGTATCGTTAAAGTTACGCTCCTTATTTGTAATCCTGTGTTGATAATCTTCTAGTGCCGGTCTATAAAACGCAGCGATGCGTGATAAATTGCCAGTTAATTAATAAATCGATATTGGTCAAGTTTTATTGCCCTGCCTCGGGGGTATTTTAAATTAGAGGAATTACTCTAGTTTAAGTTTTGCTGAACTAATAACATAATCAATTTTCTATTCAACATAGTTTATACGTACTATCTGTGACATTGTTGAGAGAGAAGGGAGAGGAAGAGAGAGAGAAAGAGATATAGACAGAGGAGAGAGAGAGAGAGAGAGAGAGAGAGAGAGAGAGAGAGGAGAGAGAGAGAGGACAAAAGAGAAAGACTCGATTAGAACATAATACAGAAAGAACACGCAGACAGACGCAATAACATTATTACATAACATAGATATTTTGACCTTTCATTAAAGACAATAAACGATTAATGAGATATTAAACCACTATAAATTTACTATTCATTTATACTTTTATACACACATATCAATAAACACTTTACGATAGGCCAATTAGTGGGAAAGAGAGAAAAAGAATGGGAGGACGAAAGAGAGAGAGTCTGAGAGAAAGAGACTGAGTGCGAAAGAGAGAAAATGAATGAGAGAAAGAAAGAGTGATAGTCTGAGAGAAAGAATGTGAGAGAAGATAGAGAGAAACAGATATAGACAGAGGAGAAATAAAGAGAGAGAATAAGAAAGAAAGAGAGGACAAAAGAGAAAGACTCAATTAGAAAATAATACAGGAAGAACACGCAGACAGACGCAATAATATTTTTACATAACATAGATATTTTGACCTTTCATTAAAGACAATAAACGTTTAATGAGATATTAAACCACTATAAATTTACTATTCATTTATACTTTTATACACACATATCAATGAATAATTTACGATAGGCCAATTAGTTAAGGATTGATGAAGTGTAATCGGCATAAAAATTGGAAACCCTGAAAAACATGTTAAAGTACCATAGCTTCTCGATACTGAAAAATACATTCAAGTTATTTCTCTTCGATATCTAGGTTTATACACAGCCGATTGTACCAAATCAATTTGGCATGTTGAGCATACAGTGTCACAAACAGGTACTAAGTGTCAACAACAACAACATGTACCACATATCTGTTTATATAGCAATATGTTTATTCTGCATTGTCGTCTAAAATAACACCTGTAAAATGCCAATTAACAAATAAGACACTAGACATAGTCACCCGACAAAGGTGGTAATTAAACACAATGTTAAAAACAAGTGCTAAGTGTCAAAAACAGGTTAGGTTTGTTTTCATAACAATAACAAAATAGTTACTTCGCTTTAATAAATACTTGACAGTTAACAACAACAAACACGTTTATTTGTTTGTAATCCAATAATTTGTAATAAAAACTGTTACAATATATATACTTTTTATGTTTTAATTTATCGAGTAATAAAAAGAGTTTCATACTATGATCTAATACATTTTTTTTAATTTCGTAGATGTTTACTACAGATTTATGTAATTTTAAAATTAAAATTATAGTGAAAAAAACTAAAACTGAAAAATAAAAACCATCAAAACTTTAAAACACAATGATCTCTAAAATATAACCTATTTTTATAAGCCTATTGGTTTATGACGCTAGAGTTTTATGACCCCAATAAACTAAACTGTAGGAATCGATAAGTTCTTATAACATCAATACATATCAATTTTCATGCACAAAAATGCTTTAAAAATGTCATGGTACTGTTAAAAAAAGTTAAAAAGGACCAAAATATTTTTTATATATTTCATAAAAAAAAATATATTCAGAAAGATGAGACATTTTACTGTTTTAATCCACTTGTTGTGAAAGGAAATTTTGTTTAAAAATGTGTTTATTTAGGTAATTAAAAAAATGTTTCATTGATTTTTAACCTTTTTTATATAGAACATATATGGAATACAGGTGACTTACGTTAACTGCAAAAAGGACCAAAATGTTTTTATTTGTAAATTATGAAAAAAAGATCATAAAATCGGGGAGGATTTAAGCTTCAATAATTCGTTTGTTGTTAAAGGATGTTGCCATTCTTATTTGAGATATTAGTTATAAAGTAAATTGGCCCTTCTTTGTTCTATATAAAAAATATATCGGCTTTTCTAGAGTGGATGAAACTGAAAGTTGGGTATGTTTATTCAAACTGCATACAAAGACAGAGGACATTAAGGGGAATGCAGTGTCTAAGGAACATAACTCTACCTTGCCTAATTTTTCAATTATTCCAACTGATCACTTTTAATATACTTGTCATAAAGAATAAACAAGAACTTTTCAAAGAATTTGGTTCATATCTAACAAAATGATAGAGGATATTGAGAGTATGTGAATTGTCTAAGAACTATAGCTCTACCTTGCCCATTTTTGAATAAGCTCCCTTATATTCTCCTCTTATTTTATTATGCTTGTCCGGAACATAATTTAAAAAAAGTATTCAAGGGATTTAGTTGATATTTCACACATTTATAGAGGACATTGAGATGAACTGCACCGGCACTAGCGGGAATCGAACCCGCGACGCTGATATTATTCGGATCAATATTTAACAAGAAAATCTTGTTTCATCGTGTTTTTGCTAATTGCTAAACATCTACCGGTATAATAACACTCCTTCATAACATTGAATTGATCAGCTCCTCTAACTTATATACATTTGATTCACTATTACATAAAACTCTGGCTCTTTTTGGTCACCTTTCACACAAAAATTTGCTTCGGTTGGGGGATTGGCCATGTCCAACATGGCTCTTGTTCCTTTTTCAAATGTAAACAGTTACATCCCTTTGACAAATTAAAAAAAACAATTTTCTTCTATTGAATTCACATGACTTGACAATGAGCATGTTTGTTTTTTTTCAACAATTCTAATGTAAAGTGTTTTTTGTAGAAGTACTTATCTTTTTGTTCAATATCAAAAAGTTTTTTTCAGATGATTCTAACTGTCACACCACTTAGCCATTTCCACCTGGAGATAATTTAATATTATTTTTCTATATGTTCATGATAATTTGAGGGAGTTAAGAAAACAAAATATTTAGTAAGTTTTTTGTTTAACCGTTACTCAATATATACAAAATTGCATGCTGTTCATCTCAATTTAATATCATAAAAAAGTAGGTCTTCTGTTTTGTATATGTAGAGTGGAGGTTTCAACTTTTTTTCACTAGTATCTTAGTTACATAATGGTGGTAAACACACCTTGTCATTCCTGGGATCAGCTAGGAGGTTTACCAGAACTACAACACACATTGTCTCTGCAAGTCAACATCTGATTCCCCATATGTGAACTGGAAGATTCATGGCCTTAAGAACAATGTCCATGGCCAATCACCATTGGGAATGTGGCCGAGAGTGGAATCAAACTCGTGACCTCTGGATTGACATTCGGGGCAAGTTACTGACTGAGCTAGCTAGGCACTTCTTGAACTTTAAAGGCCCAACATTTCTGGAGTGCTGTTTTGTTTACCTGTCAGGTATGGTACAGTGTTAAAAAAAATACACCATTACTCTGCTGCTGAAATGTTTATAAACACAGATACAAGTGTATTTGTTTACAATTTAGAGTGCATGACCTTATAAGCTCCACTCTATAATTTCAATTTTTGGCAGTTGGGGTTTTAATCACACTGCATTTACCACTCTTTTCAGAAATATTCTTTACCCATTAAATGTATAGACAATATCCTAGTAGCATGCAAAGTTGTAACAAAGACAATGCGGTGGTGACTTTCTAATTTTGAAAAAGGGTTCTCTGATTTGAATCATGTATAGAGTTATATAAAACATGCCCCGAGAGCCATCTTGCAGCTTTTATATTATCAGGGGAACACAATAAAGTGGCCTTTAGAGGCTAGTGGTTGCTATATACAGGTGGTCTTTATAGCAAGTTCGACTGTATTTACCTGTGAGGTTCTCAAAGACGGTGTGCTCTGGAGGCCGGATGCAGCTGGGTACCCTTTGGAAGAACTCTGTAGTGCTGTCGGGGTTCTCTGAACCCGTGGTGGCAATTGCGGTGGGACCTGCGGTAACTGCTGGGTGAAGCCCTGTGGCTGGAAATGCGGGGTGAAACACTGTGTGCAGCTCTGAGCGTGCTGCTAGTACGGCTGGGTGTAGTCCTGAACGTGCTGCTGGTACGGCTGAGGGTAGCCTGTGCGTGCTGCTGTGGTTGGTTCTGCGGTGCCGGTGACGGGGGCCGAGTCCACATCAAGACTAGGTCAAAGGCTGCCCTCTGAAACTGCTCCTATCTCTCGTCTGGCACCTTCGCTATCCGCAAAAGGAGCCACTGGTCAAACTCTGCTCTCTCTCGTCCTGGGGTGCTTTGATGCTCTCCGACTGGGGATAGAAAAAGAATGGGGATTGTAAGTGATTGCAGTATTGGGACTGTCACAAGCACAATGCAGTGAAACTTATGACGAAATCGAACTTGTTTGAAGTAAAGATAAATGATAACAATAATAATCACAATACGAAACTTCATAAGAACAAGTTATCGGGGCAGCACTATGCGTGCTGCTGGTACAGGTTGATAAGAATGCTGCCATAAGGCTTGGTAAGAATAAGAAACAAATGGGACAACACATCAAAGTAGGGGCCTTCCCCTTCCCCTTTTGATTTGGCGGCATGTTGTACATGCCTGTCCGACTTGTGCTTGTACACAGACATACTAGTTTGAATACAAAAGAATAGGGAAAGCCCCCATACCTGTTCTGCTATGTTGTCAGAGGGACGTGGCCGGCTGAGGAAGTCAAGTAGTGCGTCGTCCACACGCCGGGCCTTCTTCATGGGCAGTGCAGAGGACCTCCTCCCGGCGGCTGAAATACTGCTCTCCGGCTGAGCATCACGAGCACTGACTGAAGTTCGTATACTATCGTCTTTGCTGTCTTCATTCGAGGCACAAGAGTACGAGCGCACAATACTGGGAATCTGCAAGCATAATGCATTGAAAGTTATGAAGGGAAATGTATAAACTGGTAAAAAGTAAGATAAGTAAGGATTAAGAAATGTCATAAGAACAATTTTGACTGCAGATGCTTACCACTGTCGAGTTCACAGTGTACGACCGTGGTGTTATGAGCTCCTTGAGGAAGGCGAAGGCCTTCACCTGTCATGCCTTCCGCTGAGTCAGCTTCTCCGTTGCCTGCCTCGACATGTGCTTATATATATATATATATATATATATATATATGTATAAATATATATATATATATTGGCACATCGGTAAAAATATATATACGTTATGCAAACAAAATATATATACGTTATGCAAACAAAATATATATATACGTTATGCACACCGGTAAAAAATATATATACGTTATGCACACAAAATACATATACGCTATGCAAACAAAATATATTAGGCCGTGAGCTAAACAAAAAATTGGTACCATTTTTCTGGCAAATTCCCCCTATGATTTTTTGAAAGATATATATCTAGACACCAAAAAAAATCTGGGGGGCCATATCTCGGGCACAGCTTAAGGTCTGAAAATGAGCAATTCCAAAATGGCTTCCAAAATGGCCGCCAATTTCTTAAAAAATGTCATTATCTTAAATATACACCCGATTTTCAAATTAACTGCATAAATGTATGTGTTTTAAGTTACTTATCACATTAATGTATGAAAATTGTAATGTTCTTCATTAAAAGACACTCTGTTGAAAAATAAATGGATTTTTGTTAATAAAAACTAAAAACATCAACACTAAGAACACATTTTTGCATTAAAATTGTATAAATTTTATGTTTTTTATATGTAAGATGGTATATGTCCTAATAATTTAATCAGATATGATATAAGGTTAAAAAGGAACTATAGATTTTATCAAAATTAGGTGTTAAACTCTTTTTTTTTTGTGAATTACAGCAAAATCAAAGTGGGTGGGGTAAATCGCACAATATTTACACAATTTGAAAATCAGTCATAATTTATATACATATATTGGTTAATCATGTTTAACATTTATTTCTAACGAAATTAATTCATGAACACTAAAAATTGATGAAAATACAAACTTGAAATATTTATACATTAGTATTAAACAAGAAGCCCATGTAAGTCGATCACCTGAGTAAAGGACTGACCCCTGTGGAGGACCTAAATTTGACAAAAGGGGTCCAGATTGATCAAATTTTATACAGAGTTACCAGAAAATACAAGATGTAAAATATTCAACTACATACATTGTGTTTATTAACACTTTGTAAAAGTTAACCTCTGTGAAAGGCCTTAATTTCACCCCAGTAACCCGGTTTGAACAATCTTGATAAAGGACTATCAACCAATTGACATACAAAATATCACTTGCAGAAGATTGAAAAAAGATATATTTACCTATAGCATTCTCATATTTACTATAGAAGTGTTTTTAATACAAGACCTCAGTAGACCCCAGTCCATTTATTAGAATAAAGAAACTCTATCATAGGGATATTCTATAGGAAATATGAAAACATTTGACCTACGTTCTTGAGTTGAAGCTTTTTGAAAATTCACATTTTCATTTTTTTCTAATCGAAGTGGTAGTCTAGTGATAGAGCTTCTGCCTCGCATGTGGTAGGTTATGGGATCGAATCCCGGTCGAGTCACTCCAAAGATTTAAAATGGTACTAGAATCTTCCTTACTTGGTGCTCATCACTTAGAGAATAAGTCTTGTCGACCTGTTGTCAGTGTCATGTGACTGAGTAGGTATCATGCCATATGTCTGTAACGTGATATTTTAGTGTGACAACGCTTAGAATATTGTTTGATTCAAGTAGACACCATCTTGATATGACTGAAACAATTTTGAAAGGGACACTTAACACCATACAACATTAATCCCTTCTCTTCTACCCCTGCTTGTCCCTTATTGATATGTATTCCTTTTTAAAAGACCCAGTCTCAACTATTATGACTTAACAATGCTCAAGATCTGAAGATGATACTTTTGAAAATCCACAATTCCATCCCTTTTTAGACCCCTGCTTAAACTTTATGGAGATCATAAGATCACTGTAAAAGGACCCAGTTCCAACTGTTATTACTAAACAATAGAGTTCTCAAGATGAATAAGATATAATTCCAAAAATAGATCAAAAAAAAAAATTCAGCTCCATGGGTATCTAACTTACATGTCAAAATATCAACACTTTCGTTGGTTATATTTTGCTGAATGCAAGCCAATCCCAGGTCTGTATTAAATTGATTATACTATCTAAAAAAAACAACTTTTTATAGCAGGGTGAAGATATATGCACTCAATCCCTTAACTACAGTGTGTATATTCTAATAAAACCAAACGTCCATAGCAGGATAAAGGTTAAAGGACACAGTCGTCCCAATTGTTATGATTAAAAAATGATCCAGCTCTTAAGATGATCAAAATAATTCCCTTTTCTTGCCCCCCAATGAGCCCTAACCCTTTCATTTGAACAAACTTGAGACCCCTATTCATAGGGATATCTATACTGAATAAAAACGAATTTGGCTGCTCGGTTATTAAAACTTTATTAAATTAAGATTTCTCGTGGCCAGGACCTTCTATGGTCATGACATAAATAAACCTGGGAGATACTTATTGCAAAAATCAAAGCCAGGTATTGCACTTTCCAAGAAGAATTTTGTTGAAATTTTGAATAAGAAAACAACTGATAAGTCTCTGGGACGGGTACCAGTCATGGCACCAGGGTCTTGATTTGAACAAACTTCACGTAAGAACGCTTCCCTTAAAACTTGGTGAAAACCTATCGAGCAATATCTGAGGAGTGATTTATAGAAATTGTTGACATACATTCGAGCTTATAGGTATTTAAGTGATCTTTAGCAATATAAAAGCATCTTTTAAGTGATAAGAAACGGTTGCATATTTTTTTTCATCTGTTTTTCAACTGTCAAACAAAAAACTTATCCTACCTAAACCATAGGCATTTAAATACCCATTCGGACATGCGAACAGACAGACGTATGTATGGATGAAAAGCTATCATACTAGCTAATTTAAGACTTAACCATGTTGATTTTGAAGCACAGATCATTCAAAAGGATGACAATTTAGACCAAGAAATATACTTGAGAATAAATGGTTGTGCTCTTTTTATCAACAGCTACAGCAATATCTACTGCCATTGTAATGATCTTTTAAGTGATAAGGAAAGGGAAGAGAATGCTTTATATATGCTTTAACATATCAAGAATACAATCTTTTGAAAGAAATCCATATGATAAGTTTTACGACATATTGCGAAGGAAACACCTAAATATATTCGGTAGCGTCCAAAAAACAAATTAAAATATTTTGTAAAGAATGCATTCTCGAGGTTGATAACCAGTTATTTAAATACATAGTTTTGGTAGCGTCTAGCTAACATTTGGTTGTGAAGGAAGTACTTCAAAATCCACCAGGACCATTAACCTTGGCATTGGCTAACTGTCATGGTATCCTTAAGAAAACAAATAAATCTGCACTTGCAAGGAACATGGCCAACATAGACCAGTAAGTGTTAGTGATGCTATGATGATTGTCAACAAAGTAAGTGTTGAGAACCTAACGTTTGGAGATCTGTCCAAAAACACATTTGATACTGCAATGCAAGAATAGCTTTAGAATTATTGTGGTATTTGATGTAAACTATAATACAGAGATGAATAAAAGAAGCTCGGGTAGTGGATTGTGGATCTGTAATATCAATAGAGGACAACCAATTCAGCAATAGAGATGCTTCTAAGGTTTCCCAAAATGCAAGACAGCATTAACCAATTTTTTTGTTGATGTTGGAAGGGCCCCTACTACTTTGCCGTTCTAGGTGACAAAGAGATGTTTGCATGATGTTTACATCATAATACAAATGTTATAAACTAACGCATGATACTGTTTTTCATGTGGAAGAGCCGGCATCTTCAAACTGAAACTCGCATGCTGCTAAATGCTGCTACATGCCAGTCAACACTATTGCCATTGAATCAGAAGATGTGTTTATGCTATGTCTGGCACTTTACAGGGAGATTGAGCATATATTTATAAGATGTAGGACCAAGAATAGACAGCGATACAGAGACATATGGAAACTCTCTTAGTGATAATGGAAGTTTTTCAAGCATTTACCAGATGTGACCCAGTGTGTGCTTTCAATGTTCATGGAATGGTGTCTGCAATTAGATTTGTTATGAAGTCCAGTGTATTCCAATCAGCTATGTTTAAGTTAGGTGAAGAATGGATTGTACTACTTTGCGAGCTGATTGCATCTCTCGAAGACTTCAAATGTAGGATTTATGCTGCAAAGGCTACTGATACTAAAGTGAATAGCTTGTGCAACAAGATGTTTCGGGTTTGAATCAGGAAAACTTCCACCCTGTGAAGGCACATTATATCTCCACTCATTGCGAGCAAATTATCAGACATCTGGCGTAGAAGCCTAATATACTTTACTGAAATTCAAGCCCAAAAGATAACGGATGGTTGATGGTAGATGGTTAGTTTGAAGCTTAATGGATGAAGTGATATTCTGCTACACAGGTTGTTATAGAATTCATGTCTCCTGCAAGTACGCTAGATAATGTAAATTACCAACATGCCATTGTCTGTTAAATGCACTAAAATGCTCATCCGTCTGCAAAAATTGAGTAAGAGTTTTGATATGGAACATAGAGAAAGCTCTGATGGAGAGAATTGCAGTAATGATGACATGTACGCTATTCAACTACTTCTTGTAACAACGGAAATGTACAGAATGGATTAAATACACATAGTGTTTTATTACAGTATAAGATTATGTTACTTTAGAGTTCATAATTGCCTGAAACAGAAGTTTATTTTGTGTAAAATTTTCCTAAAAAAACATTCCATATTTTGCGAGTGTACCTATATGTATCATCATTCTTATTCTGTTATATGGAAGGCATTAGCAAGCTCGTATGATTTAAATTACAGTTCATATGATCAATTTAAACTTGATAATTTTATTTTAAAAAAGTGAATAAATACTACTTGTAAATGTTACGTTTCACATTTTTGTAACGTATTTTATGTTAAATGAAGTTATAAAAAATTGTTTGTATTGTACTAATATGTGTCCACAGAACATTTATAAAAGCATCAGGATGAGACGATACTATTTGGGTGTTAATATGAATCAAAGCCTGCAGGAATTTGATCTGATCCAATTTAAACTTGATAATTATATTTAAAAAAAAATGAATAAATACTACCTGTAAATATTACATTTCACATTTTTGTAACATATTTTATGTTATATAAAGTAATAAAATTGTGTTTGTATTGTACTAACATGTGTCCACAGAACATTTACAAAAGCATCAGGACGAGACGATACCATTTGGGTGCTAATATGAATCAAAACCTGCAGGAATTTGATCTGATCCAATTTAAACTTGATAATTGTATTTAAAAAAAAAAATGAATAAATACTACCTGTAAATGTTACATTTCACATTTTTGAAACGTATTTTATGTTATATAAAGTTATAAAATTGTGTTTGTATTGTACTAACATGTGTCCACAGAACATTATATATATGCATTAGGACGAGATGAAACCATATTCAATTTGGTGTTAATTTGAATCCAAGCCTGCAGGAATTTGATCTGATCCAATTTAAACTTGATAATTAAATTTTAAAGAAGTGAATAAATACTACTTGTAAACGTTACATTTCACATTTTTGTAACGTATTTTATGTTATATAAAGTTATAAAAATGAATTGTTTTGTACTTACATGTGTCCACAGAACATTATATAAAAGTATTAGGATGAGAAGAAACCATATAGGTGTTAATATGAATCAAAGCCTGCAGGAATTTGATCTGATATTTTAAGATGATTTTTGGAACGATTATAACTGTTTTTATTTGATGAATGTAACGTAAATATTGTTTAGAAGAAATTACTACTAATTATAAATTACATATTTTAAACTTATCTGATACATTTGTGTTTTATTATGTATTTTTGTTTATGTTAAATTAATATTTTATAAACAAATCTAGGAAGGGATTTCAATAGAAATATCGGAAATCAATATAACTTCTAAAAAGTAACGTCATATGTAATTGTAACGTAAAAATACAAATGATTACAAAATAATTGCTTAATGTGGTATTTTATATCAGAAGAACACTTCTGCTCTTGTTTATACACCATTGGATAACACATATAACAATTATTCACTGCACTAATGCAACTGTTTTGTATACCAAAAAAATAAGAAATTATTTGTAATGATTTTAATGAAATTACAGTTACCATAGAAACTCACTATAATCAGACACTAAGCTGTGCCTCAGAGGTGGCCCCCTGACTTTTTCATATACCACAGACATGTATCTATTCAAAAAATAGTATAGCAATTTGCCAGTCTGATTGGTACCAATTTGTTAAATTTTGGGTCTTAGCTCACGGCCTATATATATATATACGTTATGCACACCGGTAATATATACGTTATGCACACAAAATATATATACGTAATGCAAACAAAATATATATATATACATTATGCACACCGGTAAAAACATTTATACGTTATTTCCACAAAATATATATATATACGCTATGCAAACAAAAAATATATATATACGTTATGCACACACATATTTGTTTGTATATTTTTACTGTATATTTTAATATTAGATGTTGCCCAATAGCGGATTACACCAGTAAATGGGTCTCGATATGCAGATACTACTGTGTATTATATTTGTTTGTATATTTTACTGTATATTTCAATATCAGATGTTGCCCAATAGCGGATTGCACCAGTAAATGGGTCTCGATATGCAGATACTACTGTGTATTATATTTGTTTGTATATTTTACTGTATATTTCAATATCAGATGTTGCCCAATAGCGGAATGCACCAGTAAATGGGTCTCGATATGCAGATACTACTGTGTATTATATTTGTTTGTATATTTTACTGTATATTTCAATATCAGATGTTGCCCAATAGTGGATTGCACCAGTAAATGGGTGTCGATATGCAGATACTACTGTGTATTATATTTGTTTGTATATTTTACTGTATATTTCAATATCAGATGTTGCCCAATAGCGGATTGCACCAGTAAATGGGTCTCGATATGCAGATACTACTGTGTATTATATTTGTTTGTATATTTTACTGTATATTTCAATATCAGATGTTGCCCAATAGCGGATTGCACCAGTAAATGGGTCTCGATATGCAGATACTACTGTATATTATATTTTTTTGTATATTTTTACTGTATATTTCAATATCAGATGTAGCCCAATAGCGGATTGCACCAGTTAATGGGTCTCGATATGCAGATACTACTGTATATTATATTTTTTGTATAATTTTACAGTATATTTCAATATCAGATGTTGCCCAATAACGGATTGCACCAGTTAATCGGTTTCGATGTGCAGATACTACTGTATATTATATTTGTTTGTATATTTTTACAGTATATTTCGTTATCAGATGTTGCCCAATAGCGGATTGCACCAGTAAATGGGTCTCGATATGCAGATACTACTGTATATTATATTTATTTGTATATTTTTACTGTATATTTCGTTATCAGATGTTGCCCAATAGCGGATTGAACCAGTAAATGGGTCTTGATATGCAGATACTACTGTATATTATATTTGTTTGTACATTTTTACTGTATATTTCAATATCAGATGTTGCCCAATAGCGGATTGCACCAGTAAATAGGTCTTGATATGCAGATACTACTGTGTCGTACATTTGTTTGAACAGAACAGAACATATATTTTAATAATATTAAGCGGACAGCTCATCGTCATACATCTATGCAAAATCAATATCTACGTTGAAATAACATGAACATGATAATATCCTTTTAGTCAATAACATTCATAATTTCAATTTGATAATTAATTGGCCATTAGTTATGCATAAAACTTGTCAGTCATTAAACCATTCCGTTGATTGCACCTCTCTCCTTAATTATTTCATCAAATAATTCTTACATAATTCATTACTTAAAATATGTAAAAAGTATTGTAATTCACCTTGGTCAACATTTGTATAAAAATACCTTGTCAATTTATGTTGGTAGAACTTGTAACCCGACCATCTTGTTATCTTGCGAAGTTGTGATATATGAAGCTGTACAATAAATAATTAAGGTGCCACCAGAAATTCCATCCGTGTATGTTGAAATGATATAAGCCTTCCAGTCTCTGTAATTAAGTCACTGTTTCCATGCGTTTTATTATTCATCCATGAAATAATTTAATAAATAAATTATATTTCTACTATGATTACATTTCCGACCTTCCCCGTAAGGCCCTCTAACAATAATCTTCGTCAATCAAAAACTTCGATAAGGGGTACAAGCGTCTGGATGAGAACACAATCGATAAAAAATCGATAGCGCAGGCTCTTTCTGCGAATATTACATCCTAGCCTCAGTCAAGCGATTGTATTTAGGGTTTCTCCAGTAATCGGGCAATAGTTGCTGTTAATATTTGCTGTTATATGTTGAATCCAAGTGTGGGTTTCTATCTAAGACAAACAGTATACGAATAATTACTGCAAATATGAGAAGATTTAAAAGTAATGAATAAAACATAAAAAGTATGCATCGCCCAACGTGGGGCTCGAACCAACGTCCCCGAGATTAAGAGTACCATGCTCTAATGACTGTGCTAGCTGGGCGGTTACTATATCGATATTCAGCACTATTTTATCGCGATTATTATCTACATACTCTAAGTTACTTAACTCTTTCCGAATTCAATAAATAGATACAATTTTTGATAATACTAAAATAAGTATACTATGATTTCGGCTGTCTCTGTGGCGCAATCGGTTAGCGCGTTCGGCTGTTAACCGAAAGGCTGGTGATTCAAGCCCACCAAGGGACGATAGTATTTTTCATGATACCGGTCAAAATAAAGTTATGATAGTAGATATGTTTATTCCAGTTAGTAGAAATATGTTTTATTACGATTATCTGAAGTTGTTCATTAAATGTCAATTGTTTAAAACATTTATTTCACAATCGATGTTTAAAAATTTACCTTGAACACGAAATAACAGAAAAGACATGACCACGACGAGACTAGAACTCGCAATCTTCTGATTCGAAGTCAGACGCCTTATCCATTAGGCCACGCGGCCATTCATAAATACAAATAATTGTAACCGGTAATCAATAAAATATATTTTTCTGGTTTTATTAAACACGAATAAAATAGTTATTGTTTTTGTTGTTGTTTTTATAAAATACACATCCTTTATTTGATTCAATATGCATGTAAGATGATACTACCATGTTAGGTGTGTATTAATTTTTGTTAAGTCCAATACCAGTTTAAAGTCCACATATGTATGTGTAATACCAGATATATTTGTTTCGTTTTGATGTTAACTACACATATATGTGGCCTACACATATGTTGCAAAACTGGTAAGATCTGTTTTAGATAAGAAGCGTGAATATATATATTTTTAATCCAAATGTGTGTTTCTATTGAACACTTCAACGAATAAAGACTGCAAACTTGATAACACTTAAAAGTTATGAATAAAACATAAAAGTATGCATCGCCCAACGTTGGGGCTCGAACCCACGACCCCGAGATTAAGAGTCTCGTGCTCTACCGACTGAGCTAGCCGGGCGGTTACTATATCTTTATTCAGCACTATTTCATCGCAATTATTATCTACATACTCTAAGTTACTTAAGTCTTTCCGAATTCAATAAATAGATACAATTTTTGATAATACTCAAATAAGTATACTATGGTTTCGGCTGTCTCTGTGGCGCAATCGGTTATCGCGTTCGGCTGTTAACCGAAAGGTTGGTGGTTCAATCCCACCCAGGGACGATAATATTTTTCATGATACCGGTCAAAATAAAATGATGATAGTAATGACCAATTTCGTAGATATGTTTATTCCAGTTAGTAGAAATATGTTTTATTACGATTATCTGAAGTTGTTCATTAAATGTCAATTGTTTAAAACATTTATTTCACATCGATCTGAAGAAATTTACCTTGAACACGAAATAACAGAAAAGACATGACCACGACGAGACTAGAACTCGCAATCTTCTGATTCGAAGTCAGACGCCTTATCCATTAGGCCACGCGGCCATTCATAAATACAAATAATTGTAACCGGTAATCAATAAAACATATTTTTCTGGTTTTATTAAACACGAATAAAATAGTTATTGTTTTTGTTGTTGTTTTTATAAAATACACATCCTTTATTTGATTCAATATGCATGTAAGATGATACTACCATGTTATGTGTGTATTAATTTTTGTTAAGTCCAATACCAGTTTAAAGTCCACATATGTATATGTAATACCAGATATATATGTTTCGTTTTGATGTAAATTACACATATATGTGGCCTACACATATGTTGCAAAACTGGTAAGATCTGTTTTAGATAAGAAGCGTGAATATATGTATGTTTAATCCAAATGTGTGTTTCTATCTAACACATCAACGAATGAAGACTGCAAACATGATAACATTTAAAAGTAATGAATAAAACATAAAAAGTATGCATCGCCCAACGTGGAGCTCGAACCCACGACCCCGAGATTAAGAGTCTCGTGCTCTACCGACTGAGCTAGCCGGGCGGTTACGATACCGATATTCAGCACTATTTTATCGCGATAATTATCTACATACTCTAAGTTTCTTAACTCTTTCCGAATTCAATAAATAGATACAATTTTTGATAATACTAAAATAAGTATACTATGTTTTCGGCTGTCTCTGTGGCGCAATCGGTTAGCGCGTTCGGCTGTTAACCGAAAGGTTGGTGGTTCAAGCCCACCCAGGGACGATAATATTTTTCATGATACCGGTCAAAATAAAATTATGATCGTAATGACCAATTTTGTAGATATGTTTATTCCAGTTAGTAGAAATATGTTTTATCACGATTATCTGAAGTTGTTCATTAAATGTCAATTGTTTAAAACATTTATTTCACAAACGATGTGAAGAAATTTACCTTGAACACGAAATAACAGAAAAGACATGACCACGCGGCCATTCATAAATACAAATAATTGTAACCGGTAATCAACAAAATATATTTTTCTGGTTTTATTAAACACGAATAAAATAGTTATTGTTTTTGTTGTTGTTTTTATAAAATACACATCCTTTATTTAATTCAATATGCATGTAAGATGACACTACCATGTTAGGTGTGTATTAATTTTTATTAAGTTAAATACCAGTTTAAAGTCCACATATGTATGTTTAATATCAGATATATCTGTTTTGTTTTGATGTAAACTACACATATATGTGGCCTACACATATGTTACAAAACTGGTAATATCTGTTTTAGATAAGAAGCGTGAATATATGTATGTTTAATCCAAATGTGTGTTTCTATCTAACACATCAACGAATGAAGACTGCAAACACGATAACACTTAAAAGTAATGAATAAAACATAAAAAGTATGCATCGCCCAACGTGGGGCTCGAACCCACGACCCCGAGATTAAGAGT